>JAACJL010000069.1:0-2500 GCA_013053245.1 Agrocybe pediades | reverse complement strand
CTCTCGGAGAGGTCACCGTAATTTCTGTCCAGACTTCCTTCATGCGCTCTCAGCTTGTTAAAGACAAGAAGCTTGACGGTCCTATCAATGGGATGGTGAGCGATGCGGCTCATGGATGGTGGAAGGAACGAACATCCCTGCTTATTGTATCGTCCACTACTGCCCGGTGCTACGTGCATGGGCTCCTGGTGTCTTGTCCTACTCAAATGGTGCATCCGGTGAGCACTTTCAGTACCACTTTCTTGCTGTGCTCGAGGGCATAGCAGAAGAGGCTGAGTCGCGAGACATTCCTGTCACGGACACCTTATTTGCTGGGGTATGTCTTGAACTTCTACACATGTTTTATGGAAGCTAATTAATTGTAGGTGATGGATTTCAGCGAGGCCGAAAGGGTAGGGTTTGTGCGAGCGTTTACTGCCTTCTGGGAAGTACGCTCGGACAACACCAGGACCCGTTCTGAGCTAAAGAGTGCGGCAGAGCTATTACTCAAAGGTTGCGGCGAGCATTATCGAGCAGCTATCACGCGCATTAGCCGTATTGTTGCTGTTGTTCCACCGAGAGCGCTGACACGGATTTTAAACCACGAGCGCTTAAACTCATGGACCTCCCGGACTCGAAAACCTTTCGAGAACATGCTGCTCTACTTGTTCGGGACTATCCTCACATTGCCAGCTGGATGGAATGGTGGACGCGACCTGTTCACGCGGCTATGCTCTTTGAATCGGAACGGAAGATGGATATTGAAATTTGGAACTCTATTCCTAGGACAACAAATGCTGAGGAGTCCATGCATTGGAAGCTATATAGTGCTTGTGGTCGCGACCATGCATTTCTTGAAGGGATGCATTCACTATATGCTGTGGCAGTTTATTATGAACGCATGCACGAGGGCGCTCGAAGTATGTACTCCAATTATCCTTGCCTTAATTTAGTTCACTGACATTTTATATTAGCAGGGGCAAAGATCCGCTATGGAAAGGCAGAGGCATGGAAGGACAACGTTGCAGCTCTTGGCGTACTAAGCGTAGCAGAGGGGACCCATCTACTTCAAAGAAACGACAGTCAAAGTCTGACGGCCGTCCTCCTGACACAATAAAGGAGTTACTTCTTAAGCCTTCAGCAAAGAAGTCCAAAGCGCTGCAGAAACCACAATACACACTTCCCCCTTCCTATCCTGGAGCAATAACTCGTGCTGGTTAGATACGTCTTTACAGGTCCTGTTTATGGCGTCAGTCACCTTCCATCCGACTACACCATGCTCAATACCCACTGGACAAAGGACTCTCCTCTCCGTTCTCTATTCGAAGGACTATTGCGGCGTCTTGAGGATGAATCCGAGAGTACCAGTACCTCGAAGAAGCTTCGTTCGGACCGTGATCTCCTTCGGAAGAAGCTCAAGGACATGAAGATTATTAAAACACAATCGAGTTTTGAGTCATTGTTTGTGAGTAATAATTTAATTTGTGTAGTTATAATCTGTTGTGCTGAACCTTAACCTGTAGGTATGGTTTACGGACTTGATATCACACGAGGGCAAACCCTCCTCCAATTATAGAGGAGTGGTGCCTTTGATGTATGGACAATCGAGGTTCATGTCTGCACTGGCTCAGAGGAAATAGGCGGCCCGCATCGGGAGATATCTTATACTCCTCGTGTGTCACGTATATACCAAGCCAGTAGCAGCGACCACGAAAGTACGAGGGATCCCTTGAAGGCTTCATAAAGGACCTCTTCATACTCGACAGGCCTGCCGAACCAGTACGCTTTGCTGGAGGAACCGTGATAACACGCCACTGTGCACTGGGAAGCGTACCGATCATCGCAATCTTCTCCTCTCTATTCCTATCTTGCTAGGAGTCGAAACCCCGACCGAGCCATCAGCAGAAAGCGACGACTCACCAGACCTTCTTGTTTGGAATATCCCAGAGCGTGTTGCATTGTCACCATTGCGTGCTGGCAAATCAGATGGGAAATCGTCTATGACCTCTTTGCATTAGCTTTGACAAACGGGACTCACTTTATCGCTCGCTACTTCTCTCTGGACCATTCGCGGTATACACCTACGATGGATGAAGAACAAGGTATTCCCTTATCGAGCCTTTTGTTGTGAAGCAAGATCCTATGTTTGGGCCCAATCTCTCCCTTCCGGTCGGCTACACTGTGCATCAAGTCTTTTATTCACTACGCGGTGGATTGAAGACGCAAGAGGCTTTTTTTAAAGAGCGCGTTGAGCACTACAGTACACTGTTCAACCTCAGATTCTCCACCGACTCCCTTAACAAATTACCAATCATACTTTATGCTGGATCCGACTTGAATGTCATGGACGAGAAGGATCGATTTTGGCTTTCAAATTCCGAGAGGTCAAAAAGGCGTTACAAGGAATACATAACCCGCTCCACAAAACCGACATCTATTCCTCGTCGTCACTCACCAGAGTCGGAGGAGGAGACACTTCCTCCTCGGCATTTGCATCAATCCAGAAAAGCGCTTCCAGCTG
>JAACJL010000053.1:20000-21617 GCA_013053245.1 Agrocybe pediades | reverse complement strand
TCGTTATCAACGTCGAAGAATCAACTGTAGCTTAGCCATGCGTTCCAGAGCAAGTCTGTACTAGCAAATGCAGAGCCAAACAGTCGAACACCTTGTTCCCCGATCTCACAAATTTCAGGACATGTCTCCCTGTCGGCAAAGCAACAGAGATCGTGACCTTCAATGAGAACTAGCAGCAACCCGGCGTTCCTAGTGAAAGGATCGCAGCAGTCGCGCCGGATTCTCGAGTGGTTAATTTGCAACAGGTTTAGCCATCGGCAAGTATCCACATCCTTCTACCAACGCAAGCACCAAAAATGGTACTCGACTTAGGGGAGGCCACCGACGGAGCCCGCAAAGGCTCAACGTCAGTAATAGCCTGGCTCAAATCTATCCCAAGTCAGTACATCCTGTTAGACAGGCACATCAATAACTCGGTCCAAGACAAGCCAGTCTTCCCTCAACCCAAGTTGGGGGCTTACTCAACTCGACCATCGAACTTTCATTCCATTATCACGTTTTCAACCCCCAAGTGTACAAAGGTACTCCGTCTTACTAGGCCAAACCGCACCGAACTCATGTTCAGTTGGTTTGTCTCTTCAGACTTTCCCTTCATGTAGTAGGAAACCTGCCTTGTTTGGTTTGTTTACCCCGTTCCGCCTCAGGCGTGACTTTAGGTGCCCACTATATCGCGTTCGAAATTGGTGGTGCACCAAACTCCCCAACCCCCACACAACCTATACCGTTCGAAAGGTCTCGACGAGGAGATGTCGGATCCAGAAAGATTTATGTCGATCGGTGGGGTATTCGTCGCGCTACGGGCCGATCTTTCCTCCGGGCACCTGCACACACAGTGATCCTTGCCTTATCCGGCCACCATCTGAGCACTGTAACACTGGCGGACTTCACCACTCGATAGAGCTCGAATAGGCCTACCTTGATCTCCAAAACTCGAGGTCCTTTGGTGCCTTCTTCGTGCGCCAATGGGCCAAACACCAGCGCGGGCTGCCTGGTCACGGGGAAAACTCATGTGACCCCGTGCGCACCGGGTGTGCAGGAGACTTGCCCACCTTCTGGAGGCACTCCCTGACCCTGTGTGCACCTGAGGAGGGTGTTGTCTGTGCACGGGTGAGCAGATCCCTTCCATCCGGCCTGATCTACACCCTTCCCACCAACCTCCCGGACCTCTCTAAGCGGCAGACTCTGAGGGATGCACTCTGCTTCCACATGGCTGCCCCCTAGCACCATCCCCCTGCTAACCCTAGCTGCTGCATACCTCCCAACACTCCATCTACCTCCTGCCTGCCCTAATCTCTCTCACCCGGGCCTAACCCTAGCATCTACTGACACTCTACTTTTGACCCAGCCACCTAGCTCGACTACTCTTGCTGCCTTGTCTTAACCTAACCTAACCTTACATTATCTACACCATCCCTCACACGCACGCACATGTAGTTTTCATATAACAAGTCTCAAATCTATTATCCGCCTGCCCTAAAGCTAGGCTGGTCTACATTACAATTCTCCTATCTACCTAACCCTAATCTACTGGATGCGATGCATCCTTACCTACCTACCCCGCCCAGTCTACTCTATCTACCTGTACCTAATCCTCTCTATCACCCGTACCTAACCCTC
>JAACJL010000053.1:2500-10000 GCA_013053245.1 Agrocybe pediades | reverse complement strand
GGTGTCCATTACGCAAATAATGGGCACCACTTACATCGGAGACCTACACATATCCTCCATTTTTTGCCTAACGAGAAGGTCCGGTTTGAGAAGATGTACCAGGCTAACCCCACGTCGGGCCCACTCAAAATGCAAGTGGGAATACCAACTCTCAATGGTCCCGGGGACTCTGCTATCGACATCACGCCTCTTCTATTGAATGCAGACCGTATTGCAAAGGAGCGATCGAAAATGCGCAAAGAAGGAACCCTCTCCGCCGATGGGTTGATTGCTGCCTTTTCTGCCTTCTCAAAATCACACCCACATTTTGTCAGACGCTCTACTCTCGGAGAGGTCACCGTAATTTCTGTCCAGACTTCCTTCATGCGCTCTCAGCTTGTTAAAGACAAGAAGCTTGACGGTCCTATCAATGGGATGGTGAGCGATGCGGCTCATGGATGGTGGAAGGAACGAACATCCCTGCTTATTGTATCGTCCACCTACTGCCCGGTGCTACGTGCATGGGCTCCTGGTGTCTTGTCCTACTCAAATGGTGCATCCGGTGAGCACTTTCAGTACCACTTTCTTGCTGTGCTCGAGGGCATAGCAGAAGAGGCTGAGTCGCGAGACATTCCTGTCACGGACACCTTATTTGCTGGGGTATGTCTTGAACTTCTACACATGTTTTATGGAAGCTAATTAATTGTAGGTGATGGATTTCAGCGAGGCCGAAAGGGTAGGGTTTGTGCGAGCGTTTACTGCCTTCTGGGAAGTACGCTCGGACAACACCAGGACCCGTTCTGAGCTAAAGAGTGCGGCAGAGCTATTACTCAAAGGTTGCGGCGAGCATTATCGAGCAGCTATCACGCGCATTAGCCGTATTGTTGCTGTTGTTCCACCCGAGAGCGCTGACACGGATTTTAAACCACGAGCGCTTAAACTCATGGACCTCCCGGACTCGAAAACCTTTCGAGAACATGCTGCTCTACTTGTTCGGGACTATCCTCACATTGCCAGCTGGATGGAATGGTGGACGCGACCTGTTCACGCGGCTATGCTCTTTGAATCGGAACGGAAGATGGATATTGAAATTTGGAACTCTATTCCTAGGACAACAAATGCTGAGGAGTCCATGCATTGGAAGCTATATAGTGCTTGTGGTCGCGACCATGCATTTCTTGAAGGGATGCATTCACTATATGCTGTGGCAGTTTATTATGAACGCATGCACGAGGGCGCTCGAAGTATGTACTCCAATTATCCTTGCCTTAATTTAGTTCACTGACATTTTATATTAGCAGGGGCAAAGATCCGCTATGGAAAGGCAGAGGCATGGAAGGACAACGTTGCAGCTCTTGGGCGTACTAAGCGTAGCAGAGGGGACCCATCTACTTCAAAGAAACGACAGTCAAAGTCTGACGGCCGTCCTCCTGACACAATAAAGGAGTTACTTCTTAAGCCTTCAGCAAAGAAGTCCAAAGCGCTGCAGAAACCACAATACACACTTCCCCCTTCCTATCCCTGGAGCAATAACTCGTGCTGGTTAGATACGTCTTTACAGGTCCTGTTTATGGCCGTCAGTCACCTTCCATCCGACTACACCATGCTCAATACCCACTGGACAAAGGACTCTCCTCTCCGTTCTCTATTCGAAGGACTATTGCGGCGTCTTGAGGATGAATCCGAGAGTACCAGTACCTCGAAGAAGCTTCGTTCGGACCGTGATCTCCTTCGGAAGAAGCTCAAGGACATGAAGATTATTAAAACACAATCGAGTTTTGAGTCATTGTTTGTGAGTAATAATTTAATTTGTGTAGTTATAATCTGTTGTGCTGAACCTTAACCTGTAGGTATGGTTTACGGACTTGATATCACACGAGGGCAAACCCTCCTCCAATTATAGAGGAGTGGCTGCCTTTGATGTATGGACAATCGAGGTTCATGTCTGCACTGGCTCAGAGGAAATAGGCGGCCCGCATCGGGAGATATCTTATACTCCTCGTGTGTCACGTATATACCAAGCCAGTAGCAGCGACCACGAGAAGTACGAGGGATCCCTTGAAGGCTTCATAAAGGACCTCTTCATACTCGACAGGCCTGCCGAACCAGTACGCCTTTGCTGGAGGAACCGTGATAACACGCCACTGTGCACTGGGAAGCGTACCGATCATCGCAATCTTCTCCTCTCTATTCCTATCTTGCTAGGAGTCGAAACCCCGACCGAGCCATCAGCAGAAAGCGACGACTCACCAGACCTTCTTGTTTGGAATATCCCAGAGCGTGTTGCATTGTCACCATTGCGTGCTGGCAAATCAGATGGGGAAATCGTCTATGACCTCTTTGCATTAGCTTTGACAAACGGGACTCACTTTATCGCTCGCTACTTCTCTCTGGACCATTCGGCGGTATACACCTACGATGGGATGAAGAACAAGGGTATTCCCGTTATCGAGCCTTTTGTTGTGAAGCAAGATCCTATGTTTGGGCCCAATCTCTCCCTTCCGGTCGGCTACACTGTGCATCAAGTCTTTTATTCACTACGCGGTGGATTGAAGACGCAAGAGGCTTTTTTTAAAGAGCGCGTTGAGCACTACAGTACACTGTTCAACCTCAGATTCTCCACCGACTCCCTTAACAAATTACCAATCATACTTTATGCTGGATCCGACTTGAATGTCATGGACGAGAAGGATCGATTTTGGCTTTCAAATTCCGAGAGGTCAAAAAGGCGTTACAAGGAATACATAACCCGCTCCACAAAACCGACATCTATTCCTCGTCGTCACTCACCAGAGTCGGAGGAGGAGACACTTCCTCCTCGGCATTTGCATCAATCCAGAAAAGCGCTTCCAGCTGCTGAGCTCTCGCCAGAAGAGTCACATGTCCCTGCTGTATTGCAGTCCCATCCCTCAAGGTCACATCCTCCTTCTTTTATAAGCTGTCGTTGTGGGCTTGTAGGTGAGTCTTCAGTCGCATCCCTCAAGTAACATACACACGGAGTTCTCATTTCAGTTTTGGTTTTAAAGGTAACCCGTTAGAGGTCGATGATTCCATCCTATATGGCCCGCTTATCCGATGTGATGAATGCGAGGAGATGCAGCACATCGCATGTCAGCGAGATGGGCGTGCCTATGACCTTTCAAAGAAGGAGAAATTCGTCTGCGACACTTGTGACCTCTCACACTTGGTGATTGGGGAGAAGACTTACCGCGCTTCCTTACGAAGGTGACTTTATTATTCTTCCTCTCTTTTACTGTGCTAATAATGTATACCTAGAAAAATCAACGCTAGGACGGCCTGGAATAAGCCCCTAGCTAAGCGCCTGCGTGCTGGACGAGGAGCACTTGCCCGCATAGGTGATTTCTGGTACCCCGTTCGGCTGATCGAGAAGTCGGACAGTTGCTGGAGGGTTCAATGGTGGAGGGGGAATATGTTTGAGCCTGGCGTGCTGGAAACTCCGGGCGCTGCGTCTGAGGTCAATCATGCGAACCTTGTCGACTCACTGTGGATGGATAGAAGTGCAAGGAGAAAAATCAGGGTAAGTGCTGGTTTATACGTCTCATTAAACCGCTGATGACTCACTGAGATGCACCACGGTGTACTCATAGCTGGGGAAATGGAAGCATGCGCATGCTGAATCCAGATTCGAAGATAGATTCGATGATCCGCTCTCCATGCAATATACTCCCGAGGTCCACGATGTTCTTCTTCCTTCAAAAGCAATCCTGTCTGCCCTCTTTGAGGGTAGGATTGAAGACCTTCAAGATACTCCAATACCAGCACTGGAGTGGCTACGTTCGCAGAAGAAACCCATCCACTCTACGCTCATACCATTCGTCGGAGGTCTCTCAGTAAATGAACGCCTCCAAATCACAAACTGGTTTGAGCGGAACATATCGCTTGACCCCCAGCTGCGTATGAACTGGATGGGATTACTACCTTTAGCCCATGCCTACACCGTGTACCTCGCTGCACGACTTCGGCGCACCGTGGCACGGGAAGACGCAATGAATGATTCGGATCTCCTCACCAAAGCGTGGGAAGCAGTTCACTGCGGTGCCGGAGCCTTGGATTCTGTGATAAGGGTTGATATGGAGCGAGAATGCATCGAGAGACTCGAAGAGGAAATGTTCGAGAACTCGAAAGAGGCGGGGATCGCTGGCTATTACCAATGGGGACTGGATGCCGGACATCACCAAGAAGACTGGAATCCTTACAGCAACCTACGTCCAGACTGGAACCATGAAGATCGGGAGGGTAACGACGAGGAGCTTCAGGTGATACCATAATATTGACGTTGTATACCATACTCACAGTCCTTGGCTAAATACAGGTTGGCACCAAATATATTGTATTTGAGGATGGAGGCGCAGAAAATGGCGGACAGCCTGCTACAGAGAATCCAAGGCCCAAACCAAGACCCAGACCGAAGCCTAAAGCCAAACCGAAGCCTATTCCGAAGCGCACCAGAGAAGATGATGAAACAGGCGACGCCATTCCGCCCCCAAAAAAGAATAAAGTAACTTAACAATACTACCTAGTACACAGTATTATCTTTAAATTTGAGTCAATCATAACACATTTATCCTCATGTAATAAAGTACAAATGCCTACAGCCTACTACGCTTCAACTGAGAAGTTACAGAGCGGGTTATAGAACTTACTACACCACACGCACCTTGGCACGCATCTTGAGCGGTCAAATTTACCGTTTCACGCACCTTCTGTATCACTGCACGCATATACACATGGCCTGCACGCATCTGACTAGGTCCAGCACGCATCTGTACACGTCCCGCACGCACCCGCACGCACTGCCACGCACCACGCACCCGTGCCACGGGTTTTGTCCTATGCCCGCGGGTGGCTAAGCAACTTTTTCGTCCGATACTCGCAGTCCAGAGGACCCGCTTTCTCAGTCGGGAGTTCGTTATCAACGGTCGAAGAATCAACTGTAGCTTAGCCATGCGTTCCAGAGCAAGTCTGTACTAGCAAATGCAGAGCCAACAGTCGAAACACCTTGTTCCCCGATCTCACAAATTTCAGGACCATGTCTCCCTGTCGCAAAGCAACAGAGATCGTGACCTTCAATGAGAACTAGCAGCAACCGGCGTTCCTAGTGAAAGGATCGCAGCAGTCGCGCCGGATTCTCGAGTGGTTAATTGCAACAGGTTTAGCCATCGGCAAGTAATCCACATCCTTCTACCAACGCAAGCACCAAAAATGGTACTCGACTTAGGGGAGGCCACCGACGGAGCCCGCAAAGGCTCAACGTCAGTAATAGCCTGGCTCAAATCTATCCCAAGTCAGTACATCCTGTTAGACAGGCACATCAATAACTCGGTCCAAGACAAGCCAGTCTTCCCTCAACCCAAGTTGGGGGCTTACTCAACTCGACCATCGAACTTTCATTCCATTATCACGTTTTCAACCCCCAAGTGTACAAAGGTACTCCGTCTTACTAGGCCAAACCGCACCGAACTCATGTTCAGTTGGTTTGTCTCTTCAGACTTTCCCTTCATGTAGTAGGAAACCTGCCTTGTTTGGTTGTGTTTACCCCGTTCCGCCTCAGGCGTGACTTTAGGTGCCCACTATATCGCGTTCGAAATTGGTGGTGCACCAAACTCCCCCAACCCCCACACAACCTATACCGTTCGAAAGGTCTCGACGAGGAGATGTCGGATCCAGAAAGATTTATGTCGATCGGTGGGGTATTCGTCGCGCTACGGGCCGATCTTTCCTCCGGGCACCTGCACACACAGTGATCCTTGCCTTATCCGGCCACCATCTGAGCACTGTAACACTGGCGGACTTCACCACTCGATAGAGCTCGAATAGGCCTACCTTGATCTCCAAAACTCGAGGTCCTTTGGTGCCTTCTTCGTGCGCCAATGGGCCAAACACCCAGCGCGGGCTGCCTGGTCACGGGGAAAACTCATGTGACCCCGTGCGCACCGGGTGTGCAGGAGACTTGCCCACCTTCTGGAGGCACTCCCTGACCCTGTGTGCACCTGAGGAGGGTGTTGTCTGTGCACGGGGTGAGCAGGATCCCTTCCATCCGGCCTGATCTACACCCTTCCCACCAACCTCCCGGACCTCTCTAAGCGGCAGGACTCTGTGAGGGATGCACTCTGCTTCCACATGGCTGCCCCCTAGCACCATCCCCCTGCTAACCCTAGCTGCTGCATACCTCCCAACACTCCATCTACCTCCTGCCTGCCCTAATCTCTCTCACCCGGGCCTAACCCTAGCATCTACTGACACTCTACTTTTGACCCAGCCACCTAGCTCGACCTACTCTTGCTGCCTTGTCTTAACCTAACCTAACCTTACATTATCTACACCCATCCCCTCACACGCACGCACATGTAGTTTTCATATAACAAGTCTCAAATCTATTATCCGCCTGCCCTAAAGCTAGGCTGGTCTACATTACAATTCTCCTATCTACCTAACCCTAATCTACTGGATGCGATGCATCCTTACCTACCTACCCCGCCCAGTCTACTCTATCTACCTGTACCTAATCCTCTCTATCTACCCGTACCTAACCCTCTCTATCTACCCGTGCCTAACCTTCTCTATCTACTTGTACCTAACCTAATCTATCTACCCGTATCCAATCTACTCTATCTACCCCAACCTAATCTACCTACTTGTACCTAACCTAACCTACCTCTACCTACCCAACCCCGCAGCTAAGGTCCCAGAGCAAGCATGCGTGCCACTTGGCATCCTGGCTGCACATGTCTATCTCTGGAGCTCCAGCAGAGATGGCCAATCTCTCTGTGTTCCTTGAGAATGACAGGACAGCCAAGAAGACAAAGTCAAGTGTGATGCACGCACACAAAGCCCACAGACCCGCCACGGGTAGGCTCAGGAACCATGGTCTCTGCCAGGCAAAGGCCCAACATACAGGCCTTCCGCATCCTCGACCATGGTCCCTTCCTACATGGTAGGCAACCTGTCTGCCTGGGTCACGAGGTCCCCAAAAACCCGCAGGCGTGAGTTTAGGTGCCCACTATATCGCGTTCGAAATTTCTCCAAAAAAAATAGCAAAACCACAGCACCCAGGATTCCCGCGTGGTCCCCCACCGTGGTACTAACTAGGCGGCACTCTGGTTAACTGCGCAGATCGGACGGGATGCGGTGCTTTCAGAGTCCTATGGCCGTGGATAAATGAAACAGTGCTGGTCTGACCATATACCCAAGTTTCTGGCCAGAATGCGCACGAGCCACTTGAAGCATCTACCTACTTCTATCTACTGATCTCACTCTTAGGTGCTCGGACATTGTTAAAGGGTCATTGAGACTGATCTACATACAACACTACATCGGTATACTACATGGGTTGTCTACAACTACGGCGCTAGAGAAGGAGATGAGTCAGTAAAAGGGTTACATACGGAAATGAAAAGATTCCCGTTTGAATTGAGGGGTCAGACATCCAAAGGAAGGTCGTTTCAACTCGCATCGTGCCGACCCCCGCTTTCCACCCAGCGCACCATAAAGGCGGCCCAC
>JAACJL010000029.1:12500-15118 GCA_013053245.1 Agrocybe pediades | reverse complement strand
TGGCTAAGCAACTTTTTCGTCCGATACTCGCAGTCCAGAGGACCCGCTTTCTCAGTCGGGAGTTCGTTATCAACGGTCGAAGAATCAACTGTAGCTTAGCCATGCGTTCCAGAGCAAGTCTGTACTAGCAAATGCAGAGCCAACAGTCGAAACACCTTGTTCCCGATCTCACAAATTTCAGGACCATGTCTCCCTGTCGCAAGCAACAGAGATCGTGACCTTCAATGAGAACTAGCAGCAACCGGCGTTCCTAGTGAAAGGATCGCAGCAGTCGCGCGGATTCTCGAGTGGTTAATTGCAACAGGTTTAGCCATCGGCAAGTAATCCACATCCTTCTACCAACGCAAGCACCAAAAATGGTACTCGACTTAGGGGAGGCCACCGACGGAGCCCGCAAAGGCTCAACGTCAGTATAGCCTGGCTCAAATCTATCCCAAGTCAGTACATCCTGTTAGACAGGCACATCAATAACTCGGTCCAAGACAAGCCAGTCTTCCTCAACCCAAGTTGGGGGCTTACTCAACTCGACCATCGAACTTTCATTCCATTATCACGTTTTCAACCCCAAGTGTACAAAGGTACTCCGTCTTACTAGGCCAAACGCACCGAACTCATGTTCAGTTGGTTTGTCTCTTCAGACTTTCCCTTCATGTAGTAAAACCTGCCTTGTTTGGTTGTGTTTACCCCGTTCCGCCTCAGGCGTGACTTTAGGTGCCCACTATATCGCGTTCGAAATTGGTGGTGCACCAAACTCCCCAACCCCCACACAACCTATACCGTTCGAAAGGTCTCGACGAGGAGATGTCGGATCCAGAAAGATTTATGTCGATCGGTGGGGTATTCGTCGCGCTACGGGCCGATCTTTCCTCCGGGCACCTGCACACACAGTGATCCTTGCTTATCGGCACATCTGAGCCTGTAAACTGGCGGACTTCACACTCGATAGAGCTGAATAGGCTACTTGATCTCCAAAATCGAGGTTTTGGTGCTTCTTCGTGCGCCAATGGGCAAACACCCAGCGGGCTGCCTGGTCCGGGGAAAACTCATGTGACCGTGCGCACGGGTGTGCAGGAGACTTGCCACTTCTGGAGGCACTCCCTGACCTGTGTGCACTGAGGAGGGTGTTGTTGTGCAGGGGTGAGCAGGATCCTTCCATCCGGCCTGATCTACACCTTCCACCAACTCCCGGACTCTCTAAGCGGCAGGATCTGTGAGGGATGCACTCTGCTTCCACATGGTGCCCTAGCACATCCCCTGCTAACCCTAGTGCTGCATACTCCCAACACTCCATCTACTCTGCCTGCCTAATCTCTCTCACCGGGCTAACCTAGCATCTACTGACTCTACTTTTGACCAGCACCTAGCTCGACTACTCTTGCTGCCTTGTCTTAACCTAACTAACTTACATTATTACCCATCCTCACGCACGCACATGTAGTTTTCATATAACAAGTCTCAAATCTATTATCGCCTGCCTAAAGCTAGGCTGGTCTACATTACAATTCTCCTATCTACCTAACCTAATCTACTGGATGCGATGCATCCTTACTACTACCCGCCAGTCTACTCTATCTACTGTACTAATCTCTCTATCTACCCGTACTAACCCTCTCTATCTACCCGTGCTAACCTTCTCTATCTACTTGTACCTAACTAATCTATCTACCCGTATCCAATCTACTCTATCTACCCAACCTAATCTACCTACTTGTACTAACCTAACCTACCTCTACTACCCAACCCGCAGCTAAGGTCCAGAGCAAGCATGCGTGCACTTGGCATCCTGGCTGCACATGTCTATCTCTGGAGCTCCAGCAGAGATGGCAATCTCTCTGTGTTCTTGAGAATGACAGGACAGCCAAGAGACAAAGTCAAGTGTGATGCACGCACACAAAGCCACAGACCCGCACGGGTAGGCTCAGGACCATGGTCTCTGCCAGGCAAAGGCCAACATACAGGCTTCCGCATCCTCGACCATGGTCCTTCCTACATGGTAGGCAACTGTCTGCTGGGTCACGAGGTCCCAAAACCGCAGGCGTGAGTTTAGGTGCCCATATATCGCGTTCGAAATTTCTCCAAAAAAAATAGCAAAACACAGCACCCAGGATTCCGCGTGGTCCCACCGTGGTACTAACTAGGCGGCACTCTGGTTAACTGCGCAGATCGGACGGGATGCGGTGCTTTCAGAGTCCTATGGCCGTGGATAAATGAACAGTGCTGGTCTGACCATATACCCAAGTTTCTGGCAGAATGCGCACGAGCACTTGAAGCATCTACCTACTTCTATCTACTGATCTCACTCTTAGGTGCTCGGACATTGTTAAAGGGTCATTGAGACTGATCTACATACAACTACATCGGTATACTACATGGGTTGTCTACAACTACGGCGCTAGAGAAGGAGATGAGTCAGTAAAAGGGTTACATACGGAAATGAAAAGATTCCCGTTTGAATTGAGGGGTCAGACATCCAAGGAAGGTCGTTTCAACTCGCATCGTGCCGACCCCGTTTCCACCAGCGCACCATAAAGGCGGCCACGCTTGCACGATGTCTTTTGGGTTCAACACGGCAAGGGAGATTATAAGTGTTCGCATTGGGGGAGTACTCCTAAGAGGGC
>JAACJL010000006.1:0-201387 GCA_013053245.1 Agrocybe pediades | reverse complement strand
AGCCGCTGCGGATGCACCTAAATGAATATGAATGAGGATATAATTTGACGTGCCGTAAAGAAATCAAAATTACCGAGACCAGCGTATACTGCCATGTAGTCGCCTTGCGTGAAATTGTGGATTGTTTCTCCTGTCCAGAAACCCAAGAATAATGTTGTGGCGACTATTGGAAGAAGTGAGTATGCCGTCGTATTCGTCAAGATTGGAGGGTAACTAACCGTTGTTCGCTTGCGTGAGTAGCAACAGTAGTAATATTACAGGGGCCCAAATTATGCCTCCAGCATTCTCAAGATACTTCGAATACACTCTCCATGAAACAGCTCCGGTCATCCTCTCTTCGGCTTGCATAAGAGCCGCATCCAATTCTGCTTTGTCAGAGCTTCCTTCCTTGACCTCCTGTGAAGCGCGTCCTTTCGTCTGAGTCAAACTATGCTGGCCTTCAGTGTTCCCATATTCCTCAATAAGACGGGTAAACATCCCGCTTTGAGACATGAGTTCCTGGAGAAGAGTGCGATTAGCAGAGGACCACGTGGCATACGCATGGATGATGCAACTCACAGAGTAGGTACCCTGTTCAACAATTTTACCATTGTCGACGACGTATATGAAGTCCGTGCGGTCCAGTACGTGAAGTGAATGTGTGACTAGGATCCGTGTTCGCTTTGCAAATGGTCCTTCAAGGATACAGTCTTCTAAGATCTTTTTACCGACATACGAATCAAGTGCCGACAGAGGATCATCGAGAAGCACGACATCTGCTGTGGAGTATGCTGCCCGAGCCAGGGACACGCGGGCCTGTTGCCAGCAATCAGTACCGGGAAGATCAGTTCCAGTGATTATGCAAGTACCTTCTGTCCTCCTGGAGGAGAAAAGTCAACGACGGAACCTCGTACAGATTTCTTTGGATGACTTACCGCTGAGGTTGATTCCCTTTTCCCCAATCTCAGTCCGATCTGCCTGTGGGAGGATTTCCAGGTCATGTTCCAGGCTACAGGTCCGAATGATCTCTGAGAACCTTTAAGAGACTACGATGAGACTTTGAAAGTGGTCATGCAATCAAAACATACCTGTCAACATCGTCCTTTTGGCCGAAAAGGATGTTTTCTCGCAAAGTGCGTTCTTTATCCATGGGTTTTGCGGAACGTAAGCCATGGTGCCGCCGAAGACGACCTTGGACGACAGTGAGAACGATGTGGATAAATTTAAAAAAATCGACGGCCTCTCACCTCTCCTCTGGTTCGCTTCATTTCACCAATCAATGCTTGCAAAATTGAGCTCTACGACGTAGGTCAAACCCGTGAAAAAAAATTCACAGAATAATTGAACTCACTTTCCCAGAGCCAACTCGACCGACAATGGCAACAAAATCGCCCTTGCGTATTTCTAAATGAAGATCTTCAAGACAGAATGGCTTCTCTTCAGGTGCTTCAGGTGATGTTCCTGGTTCGGCTTGAACCTCCGCCTTCTCAGACGTTTCCGTTCCAGGCACCTCGACTTTCTTCTTCTTCGCGGCCTTTTCCTTCTTTTTCTGTTCTTTCTTCTCCTTTGCAGCTTTGATTTTCGCTTGAGGATCATCTTTGCTTTCCGCTTCCTTCGCTTTTGGCTTTTCTAACTTGACGACATTTTCCCATTCAAAGCTCGCGTTGACCTTCACAGCGAGGGATTGCGATGGCTCGATGCGATAGGGATCTCCGAGTTCCTCTGCTGTCAAGAACTCGGATAGACGTCCCAGAGAAACGAGAGCATCTGACAATCCGGATAGAGAAAATGGAATAAGAAGCAACGGGACACGAATCACCTGCGTAATATAAGTAAGTACGCGCATTCTCATATCCATTACTTTTAGGTTGCTTACATTGAAAAGCTGCAACGAAGTGAATATAATAGCGATGTTCAAGTCGTGCTTTGTCAAAGCGTAGGTGATCTGCAGCAATGTCAGCTTTGACTCAATCAAATTCAGAAAGACGTACGAATGAAAGAATAGCAGCCAGTTCCGGAGTAAAACTGAACATGGCAACCAACAGAGCCATAGCAAATCTACAAAAAAGACAGTTGAGCGCTCGCCGTACTCGTAGATAAAGATATGACGCACGAAGCCTTCCTAATCCTTTTGATCTCCTCTCGTCTGAAGCCGATGATGCGGCTGGTATAGAACGCTTCCCAGCCATAGACCTTTATCAATCGGATACCTTGCATGACCTCCGTCGTCAATCGGACTCTTTTATCAGTGATTTTGACGCCTTTCTTCGTTTGGTTCATCATGATCGCCACCAGGATCCCTTGCACGGGCAGAGAGAGAATAAGAACCCCCAAACCCACTAGAGCAGAATAACCCAGCTAGAAAAGAGGAAGTAAGTAAAGGAAGTGGCTGAGTGACTCTGCAACGTACCGTGCCAATGAGCAGTCCTATTCCAAGGATTAACTAGAAAAAACCCATCAACAGGAAGTTTTCTGCACTTCTCTTATACTTACTTGGACAGGCGCTGCCCATAGACTTGTACAAAAAATTATGAGCAACGTCACAAAAATCCCAGCACGACGGACTTACTAGGGGCCAAGCCACGCAAAAGAGTCTAATCGAGCGACATCCGTCGAAATGAGAGTAGTGATCTTCCCAACAGTATGTTCAGCACGGGATTTTCCTGAAAGGCGCAAAGACTTTCTGAAAATCGCCCCAGTGATCTACCAATCACATAAATTACTAGGAGCTGTAGAATAAGAAATTACTTACACCTGTCCGGAGATACAAGCCCGTCGTCATTCCGCCTGGTTTCAACTTTCAGTCAGAATCCAATACATGAGCCAGAAAACCTACTGATCATGTAGTGGTTGGACATCTGTCTTTGAATCAAAAGGGTGATACATTGTAGGAAAGATGAGTTGACCTACCACGCTAGCAGCCTCTTGCATGACGAACAGAGCAAACGCTAAGCCAATACCATATCCAACTCCACGAGGAGGTTTGAAGCCAGCCGCTGTCGCCTCGTCTTTCTCAGATGCAGAGAGACGAGAGAACACGAAAGACTCGGTAAGCCAAGTGATCAGCACCTTATTCACTAGAGGAGTGGTCGTCCGCAGAGTGTCTACATAGGTCGATGAGCAAGACGAAGAAAAGAGAAATGTCTGAATCATCACTGACCAGATGCAACGAGCAACAAGCTCGAAAACCATATCCTTTTCTTAAAGCTTTGCAAGAGAGCTTTGAAGAGGGATTCGTCGTACGCAGGAGCAGTGGGAGGGGAGGCCGTTTCTGGAGCGCCGCCCTCCTTTGCTTCCTTCTCTGATTCGCTTGTTTGCGTAGTCGAGTCTTCTCCACCGTCGCGCATGTGGCGAGGCCGCTTCTGTGGAGGACATCTGGCAAAATAATTTTGTTCTACGATGTCCGTAAGCACGCCAGTATGCCTGGTTTCCGGAAGTTCCCAAAAGTCTGGAGAAATCCACGGTCAACTATGTTGTCTTTTACACATGGGCTAATCCACGCTCACCATCCTTTTCCAGCGGTCGCGAGAATCCGACGTTCAGAAATGAACCCAGCCAATGAAATGACAGGCGTGAAAGCCATCTAAGGTGAAATAATCATCAAAATGAAAGTAACAAGTATAAAATGGCTTGACACTCACGATGCACTCGCCTCGGGCAACACTTTCCCTTTTCCGAACCCTGGAGGCGCAGGCGGAGGATAAAACAGGTTCTTGAGTCGCATCGCAGCACGGAAAGCACCTATTCAAGGTCCAATCCCGTGTTTAAAGCTTGAGCGTCCTTTGAGTCCTGCACGACAGCCTACAACGTTAACCAATTCATGTATTTAAGCACTTTGTGTTACGGACGAAAAAAGACCATAAGGGACCGAGGCCGCAGTGGAAAGGAGATATGAGTCACTTCGGCTCAATGCCAGATGATCGCCGCTGTCACCACCTGGACGATGGGAACATGGAGAACTCCACTGTGCCGGCTCTCATGCGTAGCTGCTGTCAACTATTTTTGAAGGAAGTCGAGTAGATGATTGTTCGCTTTTGTGGTAGTTGAATGAGCGCACGAGGGATCCATCGGATTGGCATCTACTATAAACGCGTCGAACAGGCACCCGCTGACCTGTCGAGGATCAAACACTACTAGTTAGCGGCATCGTCGGTGTCGGATTGCGTGTTCTTCTTGACCTGGGGCAAAAACCAACAAAGTCTATTGCACATAGCGAATCCTATTAACCAAAACCAGATACCCAATTAAATAATTTGCCTTCTCATAGATCCCGGATGATAAATGTCTAGTGGGAACTCTACTCATGCGTCAGTTGACGTTTGCACTTGGAGCAACAACATGCGAAGAACCAGTCCTGCTCAAGCTGGCGACTTCGTTCCTTCGGATCCGGACAGTCTTCATCTATGTAACTGATGCACATCTCTTCCCCGGGGAGAATGTCTCTGAGCGCACGGAACTGAATTGCTCGTCCCACCCGGTCTTTCTTGAGGTTTGGGGAACAATCTAAAGACGACGATTAACACGACGAAAACGGAGAAAGCAGACTCAAGAACTCACCGTGATTAAAATAGGATCCGGAAACATACGCAGCCCAGCCCAACATCTCACTTCCTTCCTCTTCTGAAGCCATATCCCAAATCCCAAATACATTTCCGTGGTCTCGCGCCATGAGAGCCCTTGCAGCCAACGAAGTTGACAAGACGCTCTTCAACCTATCCGCGATGCGTATCAGGGGCATCGATGTTCCCTCTGGTGTTGCCGAGCCACTACGCATCACGTTCTTCCTTGTAGCCAGGGAGGCTACCAGATGCCGCAGGAAACGGTATAGCCGTATACGTGAAGCCAAAGTGTAAGGTTTAACCTTGATCATTGCCAACTCGTTGTCCTGGAGCTCCATGAGGTCTGCCCACCTCCCCGCACTAACACAATATCCTTCTGCACCGACGACGACGCGATCCAAAGACGGGAAAGCAGGGTTGGCTTCCTCCATGACTTTATGCACTAAGCCATCGAGCACAAATCGTGCTGTGTCCAACTCGTATTCTGAAAGCTCTTCAGTCCACCCTCTCCCGGGAGGAGACTGTTCTGCGGCCAACCATGTTTTCTCGATGAATTCTGCCGTAACGTCCGCAGCTGTGATATCTTCCAGAGGGTCCACAGTGGGCTTCACGTCCTTGCCCATCTGCAAGAGCATTCTCTCGAAGGCTCCATTGATTTCCCCCACCATCCTATACCCTGGCCCGCAACAAGTTCATAATCTTGAACGAAAGCATCCTTGCATTCCTCCGAACAGAACCACACCCCGCCAGCACCTCGACTGTTCTCGCCCAATTTGATGCTCCATTTCCTCTTCCCGCTCTCAAAGGCGTAGGCAAAACACGTGGCACAGACCTCCCGTCTAAACTTCCAGAAAATGACAGTGGCATAAGGGCCTGAACATAGCAGGACTGGTGATCCCTTGGGTATGAATCTGCGAGCAAAGGCACCTCTTCCTCCGTATGGCGTCGGTAGGATATCGTAGGGCGCCAGGGACATCTAACTTGCTATACCGTCGTGGCGAGAGTCGTGGCAGCTGCTCGCAGAGTTGGATGACAGCGCCATTGATTACGAGTACTAGCGAAATAAATTTCCGGAGGAAAAAAACTGTATGCTGGCGATCATGAACGTGTGCGGGTGAAAAGGAACGCGAGCGGCACGGAACAACCTGCCGGATTGTTTCGGTTAGATAATGTAACATAAGTAAGTGATTAGATAACATGTGTACTCTACTTGCCCTTTTGGGCAAGAAACAAACAGAGCAAACGAACACGCGCAGTGCGTCGATGACTTCTTGCTACAAGTCTCTATTGAAGAATACTCTTTCGTTTCTCTTAAATGAGTAACCCAATCCCCGCTCGAGGATCTTTTAATGTCGCCACAAGGCCGTCGACGATAGCTGAACTCGCGGAAAAGGTTCGGATGATTGTCAAAACATTGGATGATAGCAGGGACTTCGAGCACTACCTGAGGCAAACACACAGACATCATCGAAAATGGAAGGACTTTGCACAAATAGGAGATATAGAGAATGCTTTTGTCGAGCTCGGACGAGCAGCCACCTTCGTTTTGGAGAAGTTGCCTACACACAGGGACTACTCGACTTTCCTGGACGAGAATCAGAGGCACAATTTAGTGTTGGTGCGTGCATGATTCAGTCGGTCTTTCGTTTTTTCTGGGTGACTGACGCCACATCCCTGCAGAATGGACAAGTTATGCTCGACAATATGACAGCCCTGAAACTCCGGATAGTAGATCGATACAACAAATGGCTTTCTGAACATCCTGACCACGCTGATCATGAACGGACACCGAGTGCTCAAAATCAATGTAAACCTGATGTAGTCCTGCGTCAGCAGGAGGTGGAGAAAGAGCAACACAGGTTAATAGAAGAGGAGGCTACGATGTGGAAACCACAACGTCACCAGATGGAGGAAGCAGAGAAGTCTCGTCGGGATGAATCTCCGCAGTGAGTCGATGACTTCTTGCTACAAGTCTCTGTTGAAGACATACTCTTCGTTTCTCTTAAATGAGTAACCCAACTCCCGCTCGAGGATCTTTCAATGTCGCCGCAAGGCCGTCGACGATAGCTGAACTCGCGGAAAAGGTCGCCATGATTGAAACATGGGATGATAGCAGGGACTTCGAGCACTACCTGAGGCAAGCACACAGACATCATCGAAAATGGAAGGACTTTGCACAAATAGGCGATATAGAGAATGCTTTTGTCGAGCTCGAACGAGCAGCCACCTTCGTTTTGGAGAAGTTGCCTACACACAGGGACTACTCGATTTTTCTGGACGAGAATCAAAGGCACTGTTTAACATTGGTGCGTGCATGATTCAGTCGGTCTTTCGTTTCTTCTGGGTGACTGACGCAACATCCCAGTAGAATGGACAAGTTATGCTCGACAATATGTCCGCCCTGAAACTCCGGATAGTAGATCGATACGACAAATGGCTTTCTGAACATCCTGACCACGCTGATCAGGAACGGACACCGAGTGCTCAAAATCAATGTAAACCTGATGTAGTCCTGCGTCAGCAGAAGGCGGAGAAAGAGCAACACAGGTTAATAGAAGAGGAGGCTACGATGTGGAAATTACAACGCCAGCAAAGGGAGGAAGCAGAGGGGGTCGTCGGGATGAATCTCCGCTTCTTAAGACGCCGTCTTCCATTGTGGACTCTTTGTGTGCGACTTGTGGGTCCAGCGTTGGAAGTGTTTCTCCCTTGTCGATCGACATTCGTGATGACTCAGGCTCCGGAAGCCCTATTGATTCAATTAATGTTCGACTCGGAGAACCTCCGGGTCTGTGGAGGAATTATCCTACTGCTCAGGCGCAAGTGTACCCTCCAATCATAGGACCGAACTACCCTTATCAACCACCAGTGCCACAACTGTGTTGTTATGCCTGCATTTCACGCGGAACCTTGATGGCTCCGTCAAATGCATACTACAATTCAGGAAATGTGTACGAAACGACGGTCGAGAACGTTGGAAATGGTGAGCTCGCGACATAGTCTTCCGCTTGCTGAAAGTGGTTGACCTATCTGGTTTAGTGACCTTGAATTACCACTATTATCTAAATGGCCTTATGAGTGACCCTCCAATGGAAGACGAAGTTTACTCTGAAAATTCATCTGATGCTCATGACCAGAAGCACGACACCGTTATCAGCAACACATCCTGGAGGAATACAATTTGAAATATCGCGATTCATGACGGCCCAGCGCCTGGCAATCCCTGCGGTACGCAACGTCGTGTGTCCATTTATATATGTGATTTTGATATGCCTTGCTCAATGTGATAAAGATGTAGTGAATAGATGGAAAAAATCCATATCTTTAAACCATAAATTCTCTCAGTGTTCAGACGTCCGTGTGATATACGTATACGAGCTTTATGCCCGTCGTTACGCGCCGAGGCTGCGCCCCTGGACCCCCTGGCGCTTTGCGCCTCTCTCAACCGTCTATCTTACGTACATCTTGCTCGTTTCATAAAAGTCGTTCTTAATCACGTTGTAGCTTGTCTATAGATTTCTTATGAAGTAGTATTTTGGACTTCTTGTTTCTACCTGTTCAGTTTTCTAAGTTTCTTTGCACTGCACGGCCAGCATCTTTCTCGAATGTCGACGGCTGGCTTTGAACTTCAACTAGCGTCGTAGGGTCTTTCAATCAATCTTGGTAGAAGTTAGCAGTCGAGATTTAAGTCATTGATCTCCTTGAACATGGCAGAAAACAACCTGAATATATCTAAAGTACACAGGGTGTCACCGCCAGAAGTACAATACTTAGCAAACGACTCTGGCTCTAGTCCATAAAAAACCGTGCTCTGACCACTATCTAACATAGTAGTCGAAGAAAGGATTCAACTTGAAAAAATTAGTAAAGGCTAAAAAGTTCAACGGCAATAAAATGAGTGACTATAAATTATTAGTAATAAGTTTCAGAAGGAGCAAATGAAGAGACGACGCCAATGGAAGGGATCGAGGTCCCGAAAGCACTGGAGGACGCAACCGATCCAGTGGGGAATGCCTCGCTGGATGACGCAGCAGATCCAATACTAGCACTGGAGGACGCCTGTGGGAAGCCTGCGCTGGAAGATGCGCGGTGGTGGTGGGCTACAGCGCTTGACGACGCTTGTGGGAATCCAAAGCTGGAAGATGCCTGTTGGAATCCGATGCTGGAGGAGGCCTGTTCGAATCCGATGCTGGAGGACGCTTGTTCTGGAAACCCGACGCTGGAAGAGGCCTCCGGGAAACAAGCGCTAGACGAGGCTTGAGCTGGGAACCCAGCGCTTGAGGAAGCCTCGGGGAAAGCGGCGCTGGACGATGCTTGAGGGAAGCCAAAGCTCGAGGACGCTTGCTCAGGGAATCCAACGCTCGAGGAAGCCTCGGGGAAAGCGCTGGAAGATGCCTGAGAGAAGCCAAAGCTTGAGGAAGCTTGCTCGGGGAATCCAACGCTCGAAGAAGCTTCGGGGAGAGCGGCGCTCGAAGAAGCTTCGGGGAGAGCGGCACTCGAAGATGCTTGAGAGAAGCCAAAGCTCGACGACGCCTGGACGATGTAGTAAGCAGCGCTGGAAGATGCTTGCGGGAAGCCAATGCTAGATAAAACTTGGGTTGGGAAGCCGAAGCTGGAAGAGGCTTGAGGGAAGCAAGCGATAGACGATGCTTGGGGGAAACCAGCACTGGACGAAGCATCTGGGAACTCAGCACTCGACGATGCTTCTGGGAAACCAGCACTGGATGATGCTTGAGGGAATCCAAAGCTTGACGACGCTACTGGGAAGCCGGCACTGGAGGATGCTTGAGGGAAATCTGCACTGGATGACGCTTGCGGGAAACCAAAGCTTGAAGATGCTTCCTCTGGGAACCCGACGCTAGAGGATGCCTGCGCGGGGAAGCCAATGCTCGCAGACGCTTGGTACCCAGCGCTTGACGATCCCTCGGAGAAGCCCAGGCTGGACGAGGCAACCGCACCGTATGGAACAGATGTGGGTGCCGCAAAGCTGAAGGAAGCGCTGGAAGGGTATGGGCTATAATAAACATGAGAACAGGAAAAGATTTGGTATATTACAGCGGTGCATACCGTGCCAGGACAAGGTTTCCATGCCCAACTGTCACAATCAAGGCGACGAAGGAAGAAGTAATGGAAATAGTGTGCATCGGAGTACTGCTAGATTGGTAGAAAGAAATAAAAAAAGAAGGATAACTGGGATGTAGAATACTGAGGTTAATGTGCGGTTTTTATATTTCAGACGAATAACGTACAGCATAAATCTTGGAGATCCTGTAGAACAGCCATTGGTCAATACACGGACTGTTGACGCCTAAGCTTGAAAAATGGATGCTCCAAAACTAAATTTAGCGCCTGTCATTCGTATCAGTATGAGGTAGAACTTGTCCGCCATGGCCTGTCATCCGGAAGGAGTTGCGATACCTGCTTGTAACAATTTCGCCTGATATGCGCAAAGTGTCTGCCGGTGATTAAAGCCAATGGTCGTATATCCTCCCAACTAACGGTCATCGTTGGCCACCTGAGGATACCAAGAAAGAAGAATACACTGCCGTGACTTTCAATTGCACTGCAGTGAGAGAAACATGCCTTGCCATGGCGTTAAAGATGCTGATCAGACTGCTGATTGCCTCCTATGATGTCTTCCTTGCACTGACTGAAAAACGGGATCCCGGATACATCACTATCGAAAAACAAAACTTTATTAGCTCATCCGCAGTCTTCCTATGATTCGGAATTTACGACGAAAAACCCTTACCACGCGTATGTGACATCTTTGAGTGCCGAGGACCGCCCAACGCACCATGGAAACCGGTTTGTAGTTTGTGCCATTGACGCCCACATGCGGGTTACAACATGTTGCAACAAGTTGTACAAGGGTAACAGCAGTTAACCATAAGAAGACGCCTGCATATGATGGGGGTCAATCATCGCCCGTCGGCATATTCCGATCACTGATTGTGATGTACTCGAGTACAATCATTCCGTTATGCCGAAGTCGGACTTGTTGTTAAACAGTTTGGCGGTTCAACGCTCAACGTTCAACGTTCAGCCCTCAACGTTTAATTCGCAAGTCATTTTGGTCAGTTTGTATGATTTGAAATCGGACGGGGTACAAAGTACTTGTCACAGAAATAATATAAGATCACACCGCCTACGTATCAACTAATACAACATGACCAAGCTAATTCTACAACAAGGCTTCAAGGGAACTTGAAAATGGATGCTATGTTTTTATAGTAAAGGTTTATGAGAAGAGTACCATATGAAATTACTCAGACTAGAAAAGAATGTGAAAAGGAAGATATGAGTATTTCCAAACCTCAACACAATCTACTATTGTCTTCGTATCTAGCCTTCCTAAACATCCTCGAAAATGTTCTTTAAACGCGAGTGGGGTATGGCTCAGCAACGCTTACTGGTCCAGAAGGAAACGCTGCGCTAGATACAGGTCCAGACGGGAAGATCACACTGGACACTGGCCCTGATGGAAAGACCGCGCTGGATACTGGTCCGGATGGGAAGACTACGCTGGAGACGGGCCCTGACGGAAAGACCACGCTAGAGACAGGACCGGATGGGAAGGCCACGCTGGAGACGCGGCCTGAAGGGAAGGCTGCACTGGATGGAGCTACAGACAAGGGGCCTGATGGAAAAACGGCGCTCGAAGGTGCGACCGAGACTGGTCCCGAGGGGAATGCAACACTGGAGGGTGCTGCAGAGACGGGCCCGGAGGGGAATACGGCACTCGAAACTGGACCGGATGGGCATACGTATACAACGCTACTTGGAGCCGCAGAGGGTCTGACGGTGCTGACTGGTCCAGAAGGGAAAACAACACTGGAAGCTGGGCCGGAAGGGAACACGACGCTGCTTGGAGCTTCCGAGGGCCTGACGGTGTTGACTGGTCCAGATGGGAAAACAACGCTGGAAACGGGACCAGAAGGATGGATGACGGTCATCGGTCCTGAAGGGAAGAGGACGCTGGATGGGGACGCGAATGCTGAGCTGGTTCCTCCGGCAGGCCTACGATAAATAGTTGAGTATAACCAATTATGAAAAGCATTTTTAAAGTCGTCATACCTTGCATGCACAAGCGCATCGGGACCCAAAGCCACGAGAACAGCAATTAAAGCAGAGAGGTTGGTGAAATGCATTGGTTTGCGATTGAGGTAACTTGTGAGTGCTTTGGATGGCTCGAACGATTGAGTGGTGAGGAGAAAGCCACACCATATCCTGACTTTATACTATTGCTGAGCGGCCATAGACAACCGTCGAGGTATGTTCATCGTATGCTAACAGACACTGTCTCAAACGCCAAGTTGTTTACGATTCCCTCAAAAAGTTGATGCGGTAGCCGTCATGCAATGTTTGGGAACTCACCAGCAGGCAGAAAATGTTTGCCATTAGTAATTACACAAGGCGGGAACGGTGCATAGCATTGTCCTACGTAGATGTTGACATGCGCACATTGTACAGGTAAGTATGATCTAGTTGTGGCGCCTACAGATCCTTTGAAATAAAAAGACTGAATGCTAAACTTCCCTTCAGCTATAGGCAGTACTTGTTTTGTAAATGCGGGCAGATTAAACAAACTCACCCAGGCCCAACTAACTGAGGATGCACCTACAACCCCTAAGATTGTAATTCAATGTCATTCTTACAGATAATCTGAGGATTTTCATGTTCGTCATACCCGTCGTGTCTGTCAGGTAGACTGCGGTTTGATGTTGCAGATCAGCGACCTCGCTACTACACAGCGTTTCCAAGGCGAAAGTGGTGGAGCTGAACATTCTTGCTTAGTGCAGGACATTTTACTCACGAACTATACGGACTCCTACGCAGTTGGAGTGCAATATTATCATAAAGATTAAGGGTTAAATCGTCCGCAGTAGTTGATATCACTAACGAAGATGTAGGTTCTTTTGGAATTGGACATACGACCCCATCAACGGCAAGCAGTGCCGGCTCGAGGAATCGGCACCAGGTTCCATAATCTCCACTCTGCCAAATAATTCAAAGACCAGGTACGACTCAAATACCGATGAGACCCATTATACCTGAGATATGCCAGTCTGGTACCAAGGAAACAAGTAGTCGCAATACGAGTAATTGTATCGACATGCAGTCTCTCCCTTTCTTGAACCCCATACCTGATGAGTCTCTTTCTCCATGTGCCATTTATTTGAGAAATGGGAAAACAACCATCGTTCCAAGACGCCGCAAGAGTACTTTCTTTACAATCCACGGCCTTTTATCGCCTAGCACGCATCATTTGAAGCAGCTGCGGAAAGCTCATGGGGTATACGAAGTTGATACGAGGGGTGCCATTCCGCAGCATCTAGTACGCAAGTTACGAGTATGCGCGACGCATGTACGGCCAGCCTTCTCCGAGTATACGGGTCATTTTTTTTGGAAAGCGTTGCGCTGTAAAGGCAATGCAAGATCCTCTGAATATCCGATTCGTCAGCTTGCATCAGACAACATCAGGTACCAGCGACCATACATACATACACCTGTGGGCTCCCTGCTTGCAGCAGCATTGAAAACCTAGAAAGATCGAACGTTCGACACGGTCAAAAGTTCAATATCAGTCTTACGGTGCGAAGTAGTACTGGCCTTTAATCCTGTGAGCTGGTTCACAGCCTGAACCGGCAGCAACCTCGCGAGTCGATAAGGCCTGGGAATCACAACGCAGGCACAACAAGACGCCTCAATACACGTTTTCTTACACATAGTAGCTCCCAATTCTGCCGCCATGCTATCTCATTTTCTCACCGTTGTAGTCTTATACGCGCACAACGCCACATTGCTAGCACGCGGTCCTTCCTGATGGGGCTGACAGAAGTGTATTTCAACAAGCCATGATTGAAAACACGTTGGCATGGATCTAATCTTATCTGCTTCCCTTCCCTCCGTCCCGAAAACGGGCGCGGAACTACCAGCTTATTCTTTCCTTGGACTATGTTGCGCACAGTCTGTCTTACACTTACACCACAACCTCTCGAGATAGTGCCTTTTGCACGAGGCAGCCTCCGCCACCGTGCGGAATGTGCGCGTTATTTGTATTGTAAGCTGGAGCCTACGAGGCTGGAGCGCGCCAGGGCTTGTTCATGAGGTGATCAAACCCTGATACACGTATTTCACATCCCAAGTTCCGCGGAAGAATAACTCTCTTTATTATCATTTACCAGCACAAGAACATGTTCGCCGTTAACATAGCGGATTTGGTATCCTATTAGTACAGCATGAAGCAGATAACAAAGCATACACATCGACATACGACCCGGTTCGTCCTAGTATCATCCATATCCTAATCACCTAGACCGATCACGAACAGCCAGACTCCAGATGTCAGGCCCTCGAGCACACGCAAACACGCCGTGTCTACGTACGTACGAACGCAGGTAATTCAAAGTCCACGATCCCTTCCCCACATTCACCACAAATAGCCTCGTCTATCTTCGAACCTCTTATATGAGCAAAGCTCGAACAGCGAACGAGGTTTATTAAGCTATCAAGCCTTGTGTTATCAATGTGCCACTCCCCGGCGAAGAGCTTTGTATCACGGCATCCCAAGCTCATGAAAAGCTATCCTTGTCAAATGGCCCAATGAGAAGGACCCAGCCCAAGTCTATCCCGGACGAAGAACCCGTTATTTAAGGACCCAGAAGGGCCCCTTATCTCATGCGAAGGCGGCGAACACTCACCATGAACAAGTCGATGAATTCATAAAGCCGGAATTATATTGAAGTTGTCTTCAGGGATCATAAAATAGTACAACGGCATTCGAGAGGGTGCCCGAAGCTTCAATTGATTATTCACCTTCGACTTCTTATCATCAGCTTAATATGCCAAAACACACCCCTTCTTCTCAGTGGCTCGTGGGGACTTATGGCTGTTTATGTATGTTATGATCGTGGGCCTGCAGATTATCTTTGATAGGGAAGTCAATAGACAGACTGCAGCAGCTTCGTCGATGGTTCTTAGTATGAAACACTTCCACACGGATTGCACATCGCTCGCACGATTTGCGGCACAGTCTACCTAGCTCATATCTAGCGACAAAATTACTCATTAATGGCAGCAAAAAACGACGAGTTCAACGCATTTCTTCCAAAAAATCCAGAAAGGCGGAGTTTCAAAAATTCGGGTACGGGGAATCGAACCCCGAGCTGCCGCGATCTAGTATGAGAGGCGGCAATGTTAGCCGTTACACCATACCCGACTATATAATTAGCTTGCCGTTACAGTATTTCATACCCAGCGCACCTTCAGGCGACTTCTTCTGCGACATTGAAGAATTTCTTCCAAAAAATGCGTTCGACCAGCCTATCTTCTTCGCTGCCGCACAACAAGTAAACGGCAGGTGCCCCCGGCGGTACGAAACTGCATGGAGACAAGGTGATTGTATAGTCGGGTATGGTGTAACGGCTAACATTGCCGCCTCTCATACTGGATCGCGGCAGCTCGGGGTTCGATTCCCCGTACCCGAATCAATTTTTTCAAACTCCACTTTCTTGGATGCATTTTTTGGGAAGAAATGCGTGGAACTTGTGGATTTTTTGGTGTCATAAATTTGCTGCTAGATATGAGCTAAGTAGCCTGTGCCGCAAATTGTGATTGTGCGAGTGATGCGCAACCCGCATGGAAGAATTTCATACTAAGAGCTATGGATGAAGCTGCTGCAGTATGCACTGTCCTCACCCACCTGGCATGATCGGCGTGCGGGGTAAAGCCCGAGATCATGAACCAATCCATTAAAAAGAAGAAGAAGAGCATACCACGAGCTCTTCAGTCTTCCGGCGGGCCAAGGAAGGGAGGGTACACCTTCATCGACCTAATATTGAACGATTGATCACATTCAACACAACGTTTAATCCAATCCCATGAACTAAATGACGAGCCAACTCGAAGGACAGAACTCATAATAAGCTCCAGAAGCCATATATATTAGCAGCAGCAGCGAACGTTCGTCCTCCTTTTAATTCACTCACCTCAGGCCCCAGGCCTCATCGCTGACTCAAACCCTCACTCAACGCTCACACATTAAAAAAATAATATACTTCCATAGTGTACCTAGCCACAAAACAACTAGACAACACAAACAAGAAACAAGAAATACGAAACGCGAAACACGAAATAAGGAATAAGAAATAATAATAGCGAAAATCCAAGAATCGAAAAGTATCCCAGAAAATGCTATCGATGAAAAAAGAAAAAGAGAAAACTACCTACGAGATAACCAAGAAAACAAGACAGAGGGACCATAGGGCAAGGGTTGACGAAGCATAGACTACGAGGAAAAGGCATAGGAATGAGAAAGGTGGAGGAAATTGAAGAAAAGGTAGCTTGAGGAACGCCATATTATATGCAAGAATCACTGGACACACAAAAACACATTCAAACGTACGTGCGCACACATACAAAGGGATATAGATGAGAAGGAAAAAAAAATCGAATAAACAGGTATAAGAAAGAAAAAAAGAAAAAAATACTACAATAAAAAAGAGGCAAACAAAAAAAGTGGAAAAGATACGAATATATAAAGGGCAGGAGGAGGAAAGCTTTTGCTACAACTACGAGGAACGAGATAGACGGAGACAATAGAGACGGAGACAAGGAGACGAGGAGAAGAAAAAGAAACTCTACGGTGGTATACGATGGGAATATGGGACACAGGCACAGACAGAAAGGATACAGCGAATGCGCCAGAAGACGCTATACGATGGAGTGCGGATTAGGAATGGGTGAAGATGATGATCAGGATGGATGGATGAGGAAGGGGTATCGATGAAAAGACCGGTTGACGGTCTAGACAAGCAGTGACGTGGACGGAAATAAATTATTTCGTGTCGGTCATTTTTTGGTATTTTGGTATGGGCTGTGTGGTCTTTGTGGGTTTTTGTGTGGTTGTGGATTATATATCGGTGTTTGGATATGGACTGGTCGGCCACATCAGCGGCAGATGATGATGATGATTCGTTACTGAGAGATATTCTTTTCTTGTTGAAAAAATAGGGCGTAGCAAGTGGGTCGTGAAAATACTTCATGTATGCGTTTTGGTTTGGTTATTTGTATGCGTTCTGATTTGGTTTTTTTTAACCGTCAGCCGAGAACCGGGGGGACTCGATATTCAGTTTTCAGATATGATGCTTGACGATGTCGAAGGCGAAGACCGACCACGACAAACGGATTGCGAATGGTGAATTGTTACTTTTTGATTTTGTTTAAGCCGATTATAGACTGGCCAAGCCACCCCGCCAATACCGATACCGACGGCGAAGGAACCAACGTCGACGACGAACGGCGAGGAATTGAATTGATGAGACACGATAATTGAAGGGAGGCCGCAATCGATGACGATACATCGGGCGATGTGTTCCGAGAATAAAACGACGACCGCCAGAGCCCGGGGACGAGGTGCACTCCCAGAACGCAACGCAGAGGATAATGAGCAGGCATGTAGGAAAAGAGAAGAGACCAAGATAGATGACCCAACGTGGTGGTGCTGACGGTGGTGAAGTACACGCGTGCGTACGTTCGTCGTTTCTAATCTTGATCCATCCTCCGGACGTTTGAAAGATATTCGTTTCTCTCGATATTCTAAAGAAGAAGAAAAAGGGGAAAGAAGAAAAAGAACATAAATAAAACAATAAAATTAATCAGCCTGACGTTCCATGACAAAAGCAAAAAAGGCCTTATGCGAGAGCCAACAAAATACAGAAAAAGACATACGGGAAGAGAGGGCACAAATGGTGGGGTGCACAGGTGATCGGGGAAGGCAATGTGCGATTGAATTGCGGCGAGGCTTCGGTGCGATGTTTGATTGAACATGACGCAGTTTTGCATTGTCGGTTGTGTTTGATGATTGAGAGCCTTCGCCACAAGAAGCAGAGGGATGGAGAAAAAGGAAAGAAATCCCAGCACAGCTGAAATGCCTTCCTTTCGACGAAAGAAAAAAGAAAAAAGAACATCGAGATATAACGTTCGAAGGGGATTGGCCGGGAAACAGAAGTAGATGTAGGGGAGATGGGGAAAGGGATATGAAACAGAGAAAAGGAAAAAGAAGTGGAAACGGGGACAGACTAATTAACGCGATCCAGAACAATTAAAAAAGGTATAGTAAGTAACTACGTAAAACAGTAAGTATATAGGACACTAGAAATAGTAGCCAGCAAGCGAGAGTCAGAAAACGGGAAGAGAAAGGATCAGATGAGAAAGGTGATGGAAGCACGATAACAGGGAAAAATGGGAAAAGGGATAGTAAACCGGGAAAGCGTGAATGGAATCAGGAAGATGGGAATGGGGAAGATGCCATGATAATAAAATACATGCAACTGGATGGGGTATGATGGGTGAGAGTAAGAAAAAGAGGAAAGATACGAAACTGGATGGTAGGTTGGGGAATGGTGGAGCATGATCAGAGAGATCTATGAGAAATGAAAAAACGTAAAAAAGAGCCATGGAAAGCGGGATAGCAAAGCAGTAGATGCAGAGATAGAAAAGAGAATCCGGAGCGAAGTGAAACCAGTGTCCGAGTCGATCTAAACAATAAAAAATCGAGGAAAACCAAGGAATCCAAACGCGAGATTTAAGAAGTGAGGCGAGACAAGAAACCAGCCCTTGACGCTGGTCTCGCGCTTGGACTCCTGGTCATCCCAAACTTCTCCCTTGATGGATGAACAATGTAATCATCGTCGGGTGCATGAGCCGGGATCCACCGCTCGTGAGCATCAGCCTTCTCCTCGCTAGTACTGCGCGTCATCATCTTGGGTGGACTCGGGGGAGTCGACAGACGGCGCGGCTTGGGAGGAACAAGGGGAGCAGGGGTCTGGGAACGGTTTGCAAAAGGAGTCGGTGTAGCATACCGGGAAGGAATCGAAGGCACAGGTGGCGCAAACGAACCAGACAGCGAAGAGTAGTGGCTGGAAGGAGTGGGTGTCTGGGATCGCAAGGAGGGAGTGTGCGAGCGGATGGAAGAAGCATGGGACAATCCAGGACCTGGAGTATGAGATCGAGGGGGCATGGCGGCTGCGGCTGCGGATGCAGAGGACATTCCTGGACCTGGAGTATGAGATCTTGGGGACACGCCGGGTGTATGAGACCTCGGGGGAGCAGGCGTATGGGAGCGAGTTGGCGAAGTCGGAGTGGACATCGAAGTTGTCAAAGGGCGAGCGGACATGGACATGGATGCAGAGCGCGTATGCATCCCACTCATCCTCGACAATGGAGACGTTGGACCAGAGCCGGAGGAGGGGAATTCCTTCTGAGGAGAGCTGAATGGTGCAGGAGAGGGTGTTGGCGAGGTTGGAACAGAGGGTGTCTCGGGAACATTGACACCGAGGGTGCTGGCGAGAGCACGGAGATGGCCAACTTCAGTGCGCAATTGTTGGCATTCCTGCGACTTGGTATTGTATTGAGAGCGCTAAAGCATATATTAGCATTGGATTGTCAAAAACATATCAAAACGATGATTACTCACATATCTGAAGCGGTCACGGACGGCCAGAGTAAGTATATGCGCCAATTACGAAGAATGGAGGATTACTCACCTTCTCAGATCTGCATCCAGCTTTTCGTTATGGGCTTGCAAGTCTTCGATTTTATTTTTGAGGTTGGCTTCGGCAGCCTTGGCGGCCTTGCTCGCGTCCGAGTGCGCGACATGGTTCATGAGAATAGCGCGTAAGAGTGCAGCGCTTAGGAAAAGAGACGAGGTCTGCAACATTGAGTTAGTAATCGAGTCGAGTCAGAATAATCTTGTCCGGAGGACCGGACGAAAGGGGAAACCAGAGAAAAGTTCATGGGCGTAGGGTTACGCATGCATACACACACGGTGACCGAGAATGGCGACGGCGACGGTGAGAAATGAAGGGAAACAAAGGGGAAACCAGAGGGAAATGCCACTCACGAGTTCATCCTTCTCCGAGGCGAGCCACTCGTCGAGTTCCTTGTACAAGGAGGAAACCTCCTCGACGGAACATTTTTTGGCAGCAACCTTTGCTACCTTGTCCTCCAACCTCCGGACCTCGATTCTGACCTTTCCACCGCCTCCATTGAGAAGTTGCTGGGTCTTTCGTTGAAGCATCTCTGTGCTGAAATCGGTGAGGTTTTCCATAGCAGGAAGGCGTCTGGGAGTGGTCCATCCGGAAGTGGTAAAGTCCATCCGGATTAGACGCGCAGAGTCGGAGGTGAACTGTTCTCGACAGAAAGGACACACAGGCGCAAGCCGAGGCATAGATTTCTCGACAATAGTTTCAATGCAGCTTGCACAGAAGACATGGCCTGTAAAAATGAGAAAAAACGCCACAAAGAAAAAAGCGAACAAGGATAACTTACCACAGGGAATTGCATGTGGTTGCCTGTTGGGACCATACTCTTCTGCACAAACATCACAGGAACACCCAGCAGCGAGAGTGAGCATTGCGCCTTTGCGGTACGAGTAATTTTTTTGGAAAGAAATAGTGGAAAATAAGCAGTGTCGTTGGGCTTGTCGTCGTCGTCGTCGATGTCGTGGAGGACGTGGACGCCGAAATATGGACTCAACGGGCGGAGAGGGTGAGAGGGGGGAAGTGGGAGGAGAGGAGGAAGGGAGGTAGTGAGTCTTACTTGGGCGAAGGGGAAAAAGATGTGCTTGTCCGTAATGCACCATGAATAAATAGAGCCCGTCGCCCTATTGATCTCTAGTGGCCCGATTTGGAATGACAAGCCAAACAACTTCCGGATGGACATGCACCTTTCATTTCTTTTTTCTTCATAGATCCTTTCATCGATCCTCGCCAACCGAACCAGCTCTGCTCGACTCGCTTCCAGATAACACCACACTCGTCCTCCCTGCAGACTGCACTTCCCTGGGTTATGGGCAATTCCAAACAAGGTAATTTCCTGCGCCCTCGTCTTTCCCACGCGCCGGTCGCTGAAACACGAGGCTCGCTCTCATCATGCGGGCCCCTTGACGTGGCCACTCAGTCTATAGTAGGCGCCTTTATTCTTGAATCCTCTTTCTCTCGCCTCCTCCTATCCTCTGGCCAGCCGCTCATTGGGCCACCTCCTACAATGCCAATGCGTCCGTCTCTCGCTAACGCAATCCCCTCTGCCCATAGTACGTAGCCTCCTAGCGCCACCGCCTCCAGTAAGTTTATCACTCAAAAATAAACCCCCATCCATTCATGCTCACCGTCTCTAGGGCATGCATAATTATCAATCCCGACGCCGCTCACGTCCGTCTATGTCCATCGTTCACCGTCTCTCAGATAATCACTGTCGTCGCCATCGCACAACTATGGTTCCAACTCAGTGCAAATACTCGTTGACGCTGCTAAATTACCCGCCCACTATGGTACGGATTTACGCACATCAGAACCATCATTGCGATTGCATCGTTGTGTGTGTTACAGCATTGACACAGAGTACGCGATCATAAACACCGGCGTTATGCATACAAAACATCACATACCCAAAAATACCTCGCTAGCGCGACAGAAAAACTTTTTGTCCTGCTCCTTTGGGTAAGTAGTATCTACAGCGCCATGTACAACAGTAGCAACAAATCTTGTTCGACGTCTTCCAAACCAAAGTAGACGCACATCCTACCCGCCGGTGTACGCCCACACTGATAAAGCGTCAAAGCCGTCAACATCAAAGCAAGCTTTCCCTTCAAGTTTGACCCACACACGTCAAGTTTCCTTTCACCTTCACGGCCATCTCTCCTTTCTCTCACGCTTCCCTTTGAACATGTCTTCCAAGCACACACATCCACTTTAACCTTTCATCAGGAACCAACGCTGCATTATCAATGACCCGCTCTACATACACACTTCCATGAACTACGCCCACAAAGTTTGACCACGGAAAGAAGCAAACCAACCAACCAACCTCCACCCACAACCCTACTCGGCTCGCTCCACAAATCCCGCCCACAACCGCGAAAAATGCCCACACATTGTCACCTCTTGGGAACACCCACCCACCTTGCTGCCGCGTAAATTGTATAATGTATACATTGCTTTACGCCATTTACATACCAACACAGCTTACGCGTAGTACGCGCGTCGTCGCGTGTTTCTGGGCATTGGGCATTGGGCAAACACCGTTCGCTTACTTTATCTCTCCGAACACCTTCCGATATCTTTAGTAAGGACATCGATGAGGATTCATCACAGAATACAAGGGCGAGCGACGCGTACCCCCGACGCCGACGCCAACGCCATCTTCATACACCCTCCATAAAATCAAGCCTTCTTATGCTTTTCCAAGTTTCACTCGCCTTTCATCTTTCCATAAACCCTCCTAAAATTCCCACACCTACGCTATAATCAATCTAAAAATAACCATTTTCCACCCGACGGCTTACTAACCCGACATTTTCACTTAGTTATCACCGACAATTACGCTGCCGTACACGTTACGCCTTGCTCAGGGTTGACATACTTTAACCCCGTTCGGTACGGGAATTGCCTGCAAAATTGCAGCGGCGCATTCAGGGCTGGTCATTCGGAAGACGGAGGCCTTGTCTGATAAGTAGGCGGGAGGAGTATCGAAACCCTTGTGTGGTCGACGGTCGTTGAAAAACTGAAGGAGAACTTGTCGGATCGGGTGAGGGTCGGCGCTTATCCAGGCCCGCTCATGCGAGAAGTAGTAAGCTTACATCCACTTGGTTATGTTCCGTGCGCATAAGTACCAGCAGAAGCGGCGGCGCTTGGTGCGCTATAAATTTAATTGCATTTAGTCTGGAATTTTGATTCTTATAAACTTCGCCAAGGACACTTCGTCTTTCCCGACTTTCCCTTTTCCAGTACATATGCGTCGGAATCGGGAGGGTGCGCGGGTTGACCTTCAACATGTATGGCGGTCAAAGTGGGCAAAATGAAATCGCACCATATATTTACGTTTTGCCCACTTTCGAGCCATTTTCTCCTGTATTATATGTGGCTTAAGTCCATGTAAGGCAATAAGTTGGGCGAAAAAATAAAAGGCGCGATTTTCAGAAAATCGCGCAATATATTTTTATGAGAGCGCACCTTTGGACTTAGGTCCAAAAAACCATGGATATGGGGGGCGTGCGCTTTGTGCACGTGTTTGATGAGCGCCGCTTTAGTGCAAAATTGCGCTCCTTTTTTGGGTGCAGCGCTCAACTTTTGCGTAGTGCGACAGCGCTCCTTTTTCATGGTAGGTAAGTGGCGTGTTCTTTGGAGACCCCCTCCTAACATAATAAATCTATTTATACCTTTAATCAGGCATCGGCCACCGGGGCACAGGTCTGTTAGGGTGGCATGCGTGCCACGCTTTGCCACGCGCAAGTTTGTGCAAGCTGGTCACTGGTGGCACACTGTATACTTTACCTCTGTCCAACCTCTGTCTGTCCACTTAGAGGCTTCATCGGGACGAAGAGATATTCTATTTTGATGCACGGCATCAAGTTTGGCTGATGCCGCTGTGGAGGCAGCATGTGCCGTGGAATCGGAACAACGCCGGCTCATGATCCGTGATGATTTGACCATTAGCTGGTGCCTTGATTCTTCAAATTTCTTCCTTGACATGGTCTATAGGTGACCAAAAATTACAGAGGGCTTTGGTGGGGCGTTAACTCACATTTGAAAAATTTACCACCCTATAGCTAACAGACCTGTGCCCCAGCCCCAGTGGCCGATACCTGATTACATGTATAAATAAATTTAAGCCTTAGAATAGATTTATTATGTTAGAGGGGGTTGCCAAAGAAACACGCCACTTACCTAGCATGAAAAAGGAGCGCTGTCGCACTACACCAAAGTTGAGCGCTGGCATTCCAAGAAGGAGCGCGATTTTTGCACTAAAGCAGCGCTCATCAAAACACGTGCGCAAGATGTGCGCACCTCAAATTAGTGCTTTTCGGGTCTAAGTCCAAAGGTGCGCTCTCACGAAAATATATTGCGCGATTTCTTGAAAATCGCTCCTTTTATTTTTCCGCCCAACTTATTGCCTTGTACGGAATTAAGCTACATAATATGTGAGAAAATGGCTCGAAAGTGGGCAAAACGTAAATTTATTGCGCGATTTCATTTTGCCCACTTTGACCGCCATACAACATGGCTCGAGGTGGTATGTAAGTAAGTGGTGCACCAGGGGAGCGCGTCGTGCGCATCGAAGCGAATCTGCAAATTGCGATGCGTTATGGCACATCAAGGAAGTCACAAGTGACATCTTACGAGAAAGGGAAGGAAACTTGCCTTTTTCAGCATGTCTTTATTTATTTGCCACGTTATTGGTCCTGATATTCTGAGGTTATGATTTGACACCCGTCGCGCGCCGGCACGCCGCGTTGAAATGGTTTGATTTGATTCCCCTAGAATCGATCATGAGGCCTGATTCAGGGCTGACGGCTGCGTCCCAAGTACATGTATTTGTAGAATCCAGATATAATGATCAATCAGTGTTACCAGCGACTATGGTGATTTGTTTATCAGACATACGCATAGAACTTGCTATTTCCAACAAATCCGCAGCTGAGATACTCTGAATCACATATCCCCATCACCACTTTGTTAGGCTATCAGGCGCCGGTGCAGTCGAAGGCGTCTTCTTCATTCTGGTCATACCGTACTACTGTCACCTTCACAGCTTAATATGCCTTCGCAGTACTAACGGCCTAGCACTCCAAATTGGGAAACTATTTCTTATCTATGACTCGACCTGTCCTGCACAGTCATCATGGTTACACGTATTTAAAGTATTCGTAAGTATCGTACCTCGGGAACGGGACGCGCGTCCTCGAGCTTACTAAGTGGACTTCGTATCTTCCATTCCATGGTAAACAATCTAATCAGTCTACCAAGCACTCTGCGTTTCATTTTTTAATGTGCTGCGCAAGCAAGCGCGGCTCCGAGCTCGATAAGTGAAGCGCGAACCCCGTACGACTGATCCTCTTTCATCCAGCGACCGACTCAGTACTCGACTCGGACTCCAAACATATCACGAACTTGAACGAACCAGTTACTATGACAAACGGACGGGTTGCTTCAGTCCCGTCCGTCGATCGTTCTAGCACATTCTACGCACTCCATGATTAAAAGGTTAACTACTTCCAACACCTGCGCACCATGCACAATCGCGCAGTCAAAAAGTCTAAAGCACCGCAGGCGCTAGCTAGCTGGCTATCTAGCTAGACTACCGAGATCGACAGAACACGTCGTCTCCACTGACTTCAAGTTACTGCATGCACATCACCACGTTTCAGTGGGGCACCGCGCACAGTGGGGTCGAACTTAGTGTATGCCCTGGGTATAGGGCATGACAACTATGTCCTGGTACACATAACTAGGACGACAAGCACTGCTCCAACTACGTCGTATGTCTTTCTCCCCCCGCTGGACAAGTTAAGCTCTGTGGGGCACCGACATGCTCCGTCCAGACTTCTCGAGTGGCTCTGGCGCATCTCGTTGCAACGCAAACACGGTACCATCGCAGGTTACCCATATGACGAATCCACCAACGTTCGCGCAGATTCTGGCAAGCCAGTGCAAGGTCCGAGGCAAGCTGCACAGCACTCCACGGTGATACTCTGGAGATTCTCGGTTTTGATGATTTTTATTTAAGCACGGTGATCGTATGTGACATACCCTCTTCGAAATATTCTCTTTTTTTGGACAGCATGGATTGTTCTGGGTCATGGTGGACTTTTGAGACGCGCGTCTTGAAAGAAAGAAAAGTTGAACCTTAACGTCCAAGCCGAAGCCTCAGAGCCGCTTCTGCGATGGGACTAGCGTCCGACTGACATTCGAGATATCACAATCGCTGTCAATCTGGTATATTAACAAAACAAGCTTTGAACAGCTACTTTTCTGGGAGACATCGACATGAATGGAATGTAAGTACTACGAGGCGATCTAGTGTTAAGCGATTGCCTAGCTCTGTTTCAAAGCGGGATCCGACAAACGTTTATTGCCGATTTGCCAGAGGTCGTTCGCTCACAAACTCAATCTCAATAAGCATCGCCACGTCGGACCACGGAGTATTAACGATTGAACAGATCGTGCACTTATAACAATAGCTAAATGTCCACGGGCCCGGGAATGTTTGCGACTGGACAAAATCATTCACCACTCATCCCGTTCCGAAAGCATGCTGAGGAGGCACCGAATGACCTGATCCCGACTAACAGCCTACTAGCGTGCGAACAATCAGGATAAGGAACCTCACAGGGGCACCTGCGCGCTAACCCAGCCTGGCTGAGCGCTAACTTCGCTTACTGCAAATGGTATAATTCTCGGCTTGACGGTCATGCGGGCGGGAATGTTATGCACGTGGACGTAAGCGAGCCGACGACGGTGATATCCTGACTGCTGGCATCAAATGATCTATAGGGTGCGTCGTGCGACGTGCGCCTTTTGCGGTTCCGGAGAACCAGTCGTGGAATAGAAGACCCTTGGGCCCCCTCCAGAGAGGCGGCGTGGGATGGGGCGGATCCCGAATCCCGATATCTGATCCGCCTCAGATCAGTATGTAGCATTACGTCGTGTGCGTGCTTTTTACATGTTCGTGCAGGTGATTGAGGACATCAGTGGCGGCGTCGGCCCCGCGAGTGGCTGGTCCGTGGCTGACTGGTAGGAGAGGCAAGTATACTATGCGTACGCCGCCCCGCCGAGCGTGATCATCCCTACACTGCTCACCATCCCTGCACTCAAGTCGAAGCTTAAGATTTGCTAACGTTTCAACTTGCGAACTTTGAGGGCTATCAGCATCGGTACTGCTACTCTGGCAATATCCAACTCGATGACCGTGGGCGGCCCCAGAGGCTGCCTCATGTCTTCCCATTATCAACGCCGTCAAGTCCAATTCGTCCGAAATTCCGATATTGGGTTGTAAAAATACGATTACATAGTACTCAGAGTAATGAGATAATGGCCCAAGGGGGAGAAGAAGTCATCCAGTGGCAGCGAAGCTTCTATCTAGGCGAGCAAGAATGATCGTCGACCTGATTAGGCCTTTTACCGCGACTCTAAGCGGCTTGGTTCGACTCGTTCTATTTATAGATAGCACGGTATCCTTATTCTACGTGCGTTTGTAGGTGCGATAAGTCATTAGTCGTTGTCAGTGCAGATACTGGGGTAATAGAATGAGAAATAACACGTTTTTCTACTGCCTCCTATCTCTTCTAGCTCGACGCACCTCCTTGCATGCTGTATGCTTTAGACAGCGAACTTCTTGAAGATGCCAACATAGAACTTTATGACGGCATGGCCAAAAATAAAGGAACGCCAGGTATCATACCTTATTTTTAAGCATCCTCTTTCTCACAGGACATCGAGGTTTGTTCATACAGAATCTATGTCATTAAGCAGCGGCATAATAGATATCAGCCCGAGGCTTCTATCTCTCTCACCAAAACACGTTTATTTCCCCATCACGAAAATAGAATGGCGTAGATGCAATACTGCAGACTGCAGTGGCAGCCAGGCTCGTTGTGAGTCATTATCCTATCAATCAGTCTAATTCGCTCAGTGTCTTATCGTAAACCGCTCATATCTTGTACTTACATGCAACACGTTTCTTAATTCATAACGATATCAAGGCCACCAAGGATTAAAAAGCCTCACCTTCTTCCAGAAATAGTGTCAGTGGTCATCTCAACGGATAATCAAATCATCATCCCTTATCTGCACCCACAAGTAGTTATCGTCGCGTCGAACGAGTCAAGCAGCCCTCCCCAAAATTAGCGCTGCCGCGCGTGCGTGCGACGCGAAAATCACGTTCGCACGGTATGTTTCCCAGCAAGGACAAAAGCCACGCGGAAACCTGCAGGCACCCGCCCGCCCGAATTCGAATTTAACCGCAGAAAAACGTGTTGTGTGCATGTTTAACCTGTTCTTGTACTCCTCTCCCATGCAGAAATACACTTGTTCGGGGTATTTGGAGGCTCAGAGGGCCCGCAAGTCCGACGATGAGCGACACAGGCACAAAGCGGGAAGATGTGAGGTTAGACAAGGTTTGATGAACAAAAGAGAGGCATTCGGTTTGATCGTGCAAAGGTGCGTTGGGTGCATTTACACCTCTGTATGCTTGCGTATGCTAATTATCTCGCAAATGCTGCAGTGTCAAGTCGTGTCTGTGGACGTGTGTATAAATCTTCTTGTAAACTGGAAAGAAGTATTCGGATTTCCGCAGAGCAACCATAGGCTCACCGCATCGTTGGCTCGGAGTGCCGAAGCTTGCCAACAGTTTCGCGATGCCTCGAGGCCGATATCGCTCCATTGGCATCGCTCTTTTGATTTTCTGTCAACGAAATGCCCTCTGCCCATCCTCCAATAACAAATTTGCTCCGTCTCTAAAGCAAGGGGATTACTGTACTCGCCATGACATTTCGTAACATTTCCTCAGGGCGAGCGAGTCGCACCCAGCTCAATTACGTCCCTTGGTTGGAATGCCGATTCAAGTACTACTGTAAGTCTCTGTAATCGGTTCCATCATAGCAAAAATTCCGCAATTCCGATGGATTCGCCGGCTTATCTTGCCTGAGGGCTGCTTGAAGGGCCCCACTGCAGTCGCATCGGCTCCTGTTTCGCTGGTCTTCACAAGCTTATCGTGAACAGTACAGCATATCCAAATTGCTGGATCTCCTCGAGGCTCCACGAGGCTTGCGCGTATTCATTATCTAACTGGAAATCGACGTTTATCCGTCGCCTACGCCTATAGAGCGTGTCGAGGGTTACCATGACTGTTGCTGGCGGCTGAAGACAGACCAAGTCGGAATTCTGGCCCGTGTTTCTCTGCCCTTATACCCACTTTGCCGCGTTCTCTTTGTAAATTCTTCTAGTGGAACTCGCTAGGCCGCAGGTTCCTGGTTCTCGAATCTCAACAAAGTGAGAACCCTTCCCTCTCCTTTTTGGTTATTTCCCAGCAACCAAATGAATTAAGACAACTAAGTTTGCCTAATGATATACCTTGTAACGTATGACGCTAGCTATCCGAACACGACCAGAGAAAGAACATCTCCACCTCGTCTATCTTGGGGAACCTGGGTGTATAACCATGTAGATTTTTACGATGATGTGATAAAGAAGACGGGCTCGCAAACGTCTTTTCGCAGTCTGGGCACTGCAGTCTAATATTCGAACTATCGAGTATCAGCAAGACTTGCTTTCACAGTATGGATTACTTTCACAAAACTCACTGGGTCATCATATGACTGGTAACGTTGGCTCGTTGTAAAGACTCATAACCGCATCCCTCTGCAGGACAGACGAATTTCCTTTCCAGGCAAGTCTTTTGTCAGCCACCGTAAAGGAAGAAGAAACGTATTTGGAAGGTGGGCATGACGTACTTGGCATCCTCAGCATGGGTCATTTTGTGCCGAGCCAAATCGCATTTTCGAGATACGATTTTGTGGCAGATATCGCATTGTGCAGGTTTTAGTGCAGGTCCTTTATGCATGGTGTAGCGGTAGTACTCGAGGTTTATTGTACAGAGTGTTTTGTGAGTACTTTATATCAGTTGTATAAGACCCAATTGGAAGGCGTGCCGCCTGGGTATGAAAAGCCCGACGATGAAAGTGAAAGATTTTGAAAGGTGAAAGAATGATCAATAATAAAGGCGCCTTTAAACATTAAGGATTGTGGCGCCTGGTAACAGATGTTACAGTTACAGCACAAGACTCGAAAATAAAGAAGTGGAATGGAATAAAACATTAAAGAACACCCAAATTGTCCAGGCCAGAATCAATTGACTGACAGGAGCCATAATTAAGTGCTGATGCCAGGTCTAGCTGGAGTCCGGGATCTAAAGCAATACGAGCTTTAACGTCTTTCACTCATGATCGCCTTCGAGACATTCTCGGATAAGCACTTCGGCAGCTGCACTCCTGGGCTTGATGATACACTTGAACGGAACCGGGTATCTAGAGAGGAAATCGAACTCGGACGTTCCATCACAAAAAAAGGATTCTCACATCAAGAGTCCACTCGTATACTGCGCTTCCACCCGCACCGGTTTGCCATCTTCGTCAAGAGGGGGTTTCATGTCGTATACAGAAAGCACAGAGGAGATGATGGAGAATAGAGAATTGTCGCTGAAGTGTCGACCTGGGCACTTCCTGTAAATGTGTAGTCACGCCCTTCAGCGAACCTTTGGAAAGATGGTATGCCAACAATGTCCGAACGCACCGACGTCCATAACCGAATGTACCACAGTCATCAGGATCCCGAGCGTCAGGATCAAGTTGACCGTTCTTCAGATATCTTTCAGGTTGAAATTCTTCGGGGTCGGAGAACACAGCTGGGTCATGTAAGAGAAGCCTATTTTTTGAGCGAAGAGTTCAAGCTACATAGCTTATAGAATTTGGAGGAATGGAGCGCACCATGCATTCCCTATCACAATGGTGCCTTTGGGTATAAAGAAACCATCGTACTCATCATCCCCGGTCGACATATGCCCAAATGCTGCACATGCAATTTCAAATTTCAAATTTCAATAGATGTTTAGATACTGTCGCGAGAGGAGGAGAGACACACCTAAAGGGTTTACGAGATTCCAGCGCATAGTTTCCTTCACAATCGCGTTTATGTAAGGTAAATCCTTACGGTCATGAAACTCGGGCAAACGACCCGAGCCAACGACACGGTCGAGCTCCTCTTTTGCTTTCTTCTGAACGTCTTGGTAAATCGTCATTGCGAGGAAGAAGGACTGCAAGGCGGAAACGTTCTGAAAGGGGTAAGAACTTTGGTTCAACACCAAGATCGCCAGGGTCGTACCGTGTCTGCACCACCTGTGGACCTGGCGTTTGTAAACATAATCATACAAGTCTGAACAGTGTACACACCGAGATAAGCCAAGGCAGCCGCATTCCGGGCAACGATTCTTTCCTCGTCCCGCGTAGGATCACCTTTATTCGGTAGACGTCCTATCATCGACGCTGCAACGGAAGGCGGAGCTGAGCCTTGTTCCTAATCGACCATATTAGCGAGCGCAATCGTAAAAAGCATGGATACTTACATATTTATCTTCGACGTATTGGAACGGAATGCCGGCCACCTCGCCATTGTATCGACGCCACACTGCTGCCTTGCGCTTGAATGATGCACCAGGGAACCAAGAAGGGACATATTTCAAGGCCGGGACGAAATCGACTAAGAAACTGCCAGGAACACCAGCCGCTGCTAGACCCTCGAGTGATCGCTCAGCGCGAATGATATAGGGGTCGTCGAAGTCCTTGACTTTGATGCCGTATGTGACATCCATGATAGTGGCTGCGAAGGTGCTAGATTTCAAAGAGTTACTATGATACCACAAGCAAAATAAGAAGACTAACTGTCGGGTGTGATGCATAAAGTCCTCTGGAGTAACCAACAATCTTTGCAGGAAAGCTCGTGTTCCGCGCGTTTGGATGGGTTGGTATTGATGAACAGCGTTCTGATGAAAGTATTCGTTGAACAGACGGCGATGGCGTCTCCACCACGAGCCATAGGGCATCATCGCCATGTTGAAGTCAAATCCGATTCTGTAGGAATTAGTCAGCTATTGCAGGTGAGACAGGTGGATGGCTGAGCTTACAATTCAACGAGCATGGTGAGTGGCGTTCTGTCCGAGTAGTTGGCAGAACGCTTATCGAAAATGTCATGGACTCTTTCGAGAGAACTCAAAACGAGGAACGATTGCCCCAGCACTTCAAAGTAGAAGATATCACCTATAGCGAGGCGTTCAGCTATTTTGCCTTTACTTGCGAGCCGCAGTAGACGCACCGTGTTGTTTTGCCCATTCAGCATATGCGAGCCAGGGTTTAACCGTTGCTGGGATGCTGAAGAGACTTCCGACTAGAGGTAAACCCTTTGGGCCTGGAGGAAGTGGAAGTCCTCGCGCATTAGAGTTACGACGGCTGCGAAAGTACAGGAAGAAGAGGGCGCCAGTTGCGAGGAAAACACATTTCGTAAAAAGCGTATTGTCCGGCAATGTGGTAGCCATGGCGCAGTAATGGCCTACGAGATGCGTTGAGAGAGCACCACTTGGGCACTACCCAAGGTAGGATATCGTATATAAGAACGCCTGCCACGTACAGTCCTTTTGATTTGTCGGACAGGAATGCCGTCGTGCTTCATGGCCTGTTCTGCTACATCAAATGCTACCCTGAATAGAGCGCCCGAACAGACAGCAGCCCGAAGGCCGTGACCACAGAATGGTGTGGCTTGTACTTGTTCATATAACAGGGCAATAACGGACTTGAGGAGCGCAGTCACAAGTATTCCGTTGTGGCTGGAACCTTTCCCGCCAAATCTTGTCTGCTGTGGATTGGAACCTGGAAGGCCTTGCGGCATTATTAACTAGCAGGCTCGTGTTCAAGATGTGTTATGGAGGAATAAAATCTATTGATCCGAGAGCCCCACATAAAGTCGAGATAAGATCTAGAGCCGTCCGTGGTCATCAGAGGCTTTGAGCATGAAAAGAGCAGGCTGAGAGCAAGCCGCAGTTATTTGTCGCAAGTTGCGTCGAAGTGGAGAGAGAGCTCATGGGGAGCCATCATTTCGCAAGAGATTCCAAAAGTTAGAAGCAAGATTTCAGAGTATTTTTCGATGTCAGAGCTAAAGAGTTGCTCCGAAGGTTGGGAGTCTGGGACTGAGGAGCCCTTGGGCACATAACCAGTGTTATCGAATGTTATTATACATAATTATTAATACTTAGTAGTTTAATACTCGAATAAATTAAATTAAAGCCTTTTATTCTAAGTGGCAGGCACGTGCCTTGGCAAACACGAACAGGCTGCGACTCTTGTGGTTGTGCGTAGTACTATACACTCTTGTCGCGGTTTCTCAACATATTTACCTCCAATGCGATTCAGGGCCCCTAGATCAGTGTCATCGTCCCCAGTGAGAGGGTAAGCTGGCTTTACACGAGACTTTTATCTTGGTTACTCAGGATATTCAGTCCAACACACAGGAATTCATACGGACTTGCATCAGATTCTGATTCTGAGGATTACAATTCAGAACTGGAATCTAGCTTTCATGACTCCGACATAGACGATGACATCTCAGTGGCCAGCTCATCCTCATCATCTTCGTCATCACATAACTTGGTGTCCAACATTGGCCAACTTTCAATGTGTGTTTCTTGTTCTTGACGCTATCTCTTGGACTTTTACTGAAACTTTATGCCTCTAGACGACCCAAACATATCAAACGGACGCCCCAGGAGGAACGATTGATTGAGGAAACAGTTTCTGCAATCAGAGCGCGAGCTAAATATCACGACCCATACGAGGAATGGGAGCACGAAGCCAGACGAGATGCATTCGTGAGTAACAGTCATATTTCAACTCCCAGATAGCTAAATGTGCTTTAGAGAGAAGCTCGTAAACAATTTACCGAAAAGGAGATCCAGCTTATGACCGAGAGAGAACGTTTGAATGACGAAAGGGAGAAGCGGCGGTTGGCGGACCATGAGTGGGAAACAGAACAAGTGCGGGGGAAGTTGAAAGTGTTCGTGCAGAAAGTCGAAGAAATTGACAAGGCGTTGATAGAAGGCTGGAAAGCTCGCGACCAAGCCCTGTGGGATAGAGTTGAACTAGCGATCAAGCAGGAAGAGGATAAAGTGGCCAGGAAACTGGAAGAGGAAAGGAAACTACAGGAAGAAGAAGACAGGCTACGGAAGGAGATCGAGCTTAAACGGAAGTTGGCTGCTGAAAAGAGGGAACGTGAAGAAGCGAAGAGAAAAGAGGAGGAGGAAAAGAGAGCCCGGCTCGAGAAGGAACAACAGGAGCAAGCTCAGAAGGAGAAAGACGAGGCAAAGAAGAAAATCGATGATGACATTGCTCTACGGACACGATTACGGTTGGCGACTCCTGCAGAGGATTGGGCAGTAGCGAGGAACAACCTACAAATGCTCAAGAACGGTCCTCTCGCTTGGGTGAAGGAGCATAAACCACAGAAGTCAGAATGGAGTGCCATGCGTCGGCAAATAACACCTAAAATCGGTCAACTCACCAACGATCTTGGGCAAATAAATCGCATCGTAAGTCTTATTGATTTACTGGCTCAGCCATTTGTTAACATTGGTTTTTAGACACAACAGATCATAGACGTTATGCAGGCCGCAGACAGATCTGCGGAGAGAAACTCTGTATATCCCTCGCTGGCCTCGTCATTAGCCAAGGCCATCCTTCTTCAGGCAGAAACTGAGGTCGTCGCAGAGAAACGCGCTGCCATTCCTCTTGCTCAAGTCACCTTCAATTTACTGCAAGTACTGCCGGATTTCGGATCAATATTCTTCAGTAAACTAGTTCAGCGAAGTGGGGGCTGGCCTATACCCATCGTCGTCCCTAATCATGACAACGAGAAGCGGCCCTGGAAATCGAATGAGGAATTTACCAAGGTTTCTGGATGGCGAAAGAGTTCGAGCGGCGACGGCTCGGAGAGCCCAGAAGAACATGTCAACCGGATATCTGCGCTAATGCGGGTCTACTTCAACATCTTGAAACTTTCCTGCGCTTCCAGCAATCTTTATGATATGTTCCAAATGCCGCGGTGTTGGATCTGGTTTGCTAGGATTATGAATAACAAGCAATTGCTTGATGACCCTTTGGCCGCTCAGTTAATATATAGTATGTCTCCTCCGTCTCTTTTCCTGTTTAAGTGCCACGTTGAACTTGCCCCAAGTTGGTTTGGATGTTCTAGGTTTCGATGCCTTGAAGATATTCGGCAATCAATGGGTCAAAATGTTAATGCTCGTCAACAACGTCGCTACCGATGGATTCGACGATGGCAAACTCTTGGGAGGTGATACTCCTATAGGTGCAGCCGCTTGTGCACGAGTGAAGTTAGCCATAGAAAGCATACTCAAGGGGGAACAAAGTTAACGGCCATACTCATTTCTCGGAGTTTTTTCACCATTCTCCCACCCGGTGGTATTTCGCAAGATTGTGATACAAGCTGGACCACTATTCTCTGTCAACAGAATCTTTCGATATCTACCCGTACCCCCTCCAGTTTCTCACTTGCACACCGTTTACTATCGACATCCGCGGCTTTACTTGCTTTCTCCACGCATTTGTAGTTTGTATTTTCAGCACAGTTTCGCTAATTTCGTTTTCGTTTTTTGTAGAGTCATACTTTATCCGGCACGGCTGTCATAATGATGCTTAACATGACCATCGCACATATGCTTTGATATCTCTACTCCCACCCATGGGCTTCGACCGATGTTCTCCGCAAGCTATTGTTCTTCTAAGCGTCATGGCCGTCTTGGAGCTCCTCGAAATCGTGGCTGCCGACGAATATTAACCTTTTTTTTTCCCGCATACCCCGCTTAAAACGATTGGCATGAGTCAATTTATGTGATACTGAGGCAGGGCCGTCCTTGTTTCTGAATTAGAAACATGGTCAAGTCTTTCTATTCTTCATCTGCGATGTGTGACTTACATGCCGATTATTAACTATTTATGCGTCCCGAACTAACGACGCTTACAGATGTGGCGCCGCATTTTTTTGTCGCGAGTAATCGAAAAGGATTGGACGAAGAAGAACGATACATAGGTAGTAAAACGAGTGTGTTGCGCTTTCAGTTGCTGCTGGTATAAGTCGGTGTGTACCTTTCTACCTCCCACGCCTAAAGGCACGGCGCCCTCAACGAGTAGCCGTTTTCATTAATTTAATCACTTACTTTGGACCGACAGGTGACGGCTTTTTCGGCAAACGCGAACAACCCACGGCATGCATCACGGTGAAGTGGGGCTTCCTCTCCTTTACGCGTTCTCCCAGGTCTACCTCTAAACATGGTCCGACTTCTATGATATCCTTGACGCAACCGTCACCGCAAGAATCGCAATGGTATTGGAGGCAAAATATTCGACAAAGTTACTGAGAGTATATTCTCTCGAAAGTATGAAAGCCTACTGAACCGATACAACACGCTGAGAAGAAGATAAAATATTCCTACGCATTCGGTCGGTAGTTTTTTCGCCTATCAGAACCCGTTGGTGAGAGTTTAATTTCACCAGAAAATCGTGTTAACCTTCTATACCAGAAGACATTTATGGATGTTTCGTCGCGTTATTTATAATTGCTGGCCTAGACGAAAATAAACGTAAAGGAGCCATTCGCCAGCTTTGCTAGAAGATGGCAAGGGCGCCGCTGGAATTTGGCCTCCGTTTATTGATGTTCCTTCTTCAATGACACCTGGCCGCCGGCTTAACTACAGCTGTAATATCACACGACTGTGAGACGCACTGGAGTCGAAATGAAGACGGTTCCGACATTTCTGATTCTTGTAAGGCAGCCTTCTTTATCGCTTTATCAAAAGAATTGTCCAAGCGCTGTTTCTGCTCTAGCGGCCACACTATTTAAATTGGGCACGACTCGCGAGTTTGGGGTTCTGCACGAACCTGCATCATGTTCACTTTATTGAAGCCAGATTTCTTGGTCGCAGACAACTCGCTGTACTTCATCGTGCTCTCGTTCATAGCTCTGCTCTACCTGCTTATAAGACAAAGAATAGTCAACCAAAGACGCAATCCTCGTGGGCTGCCACTTCCTCCTGGTCCTAAAGGCTTGCCCTTCGTGGGCAAGTTGTTCGATAGGCCAATTGAAAAGCCCTGGCTTATTTATGATGGGTGGGCCAAAACATACGGTGAGTCTTACTCTTCAACAGCGTGACCCATCTAAAGGAGCTGTATTTTCCAGGGGATATGGTCTACTTCGAAGTGTTGGGGCAACCGTTCCTCATTCTAGGCAGCCTGAAGAGGGTTAACGACTTGTTAGAAAAGAGATCGTCCAACTATTCCGATCGAGTTAGGATGCCCATGGTGCTGGAGCTGTAAGCCCTGACTCCATTCTTCCTTGCAACGTGTTCTAACTTGATTTTCTGTAGAATGGAATGGGGCTTTAACATGGCCATGTTACCCTATGGTTCCTGGTGGCGTCGTCATCGCCGTTCTTTCAACGAGCACTTTCATCAAAATACTGTGTATAAATACCAACCCGCTCAAGCCCACGAAGTCAAGGAGTTTCTTAATAGACTATTAACGACTCCTGACAACTTCATGCACCACATAAGACAGTAAGTATTGCGTCTTTGTTCAAACACGATCAACCAGACTGACTGGACGCTCAGTACATTTGCGGCTACTATTATGAGCGTTGCTTATGGTATTAGCGTCAAAGAGTCTCAAGACCCATATATCTCGCGTGCAGAAGAATCTTTGGAAGGCCTCGCGATAGCAGGAGTCCCAGGAACCTTTCTTGTCGACTTCATTCCGGCTTTGATGTATGTGCCCTCTTGGTTCCCTGGCGCCTCCTTCAAACGAAAAGCCGAACACTGGCGCAAGATCAATAACGATTTGTCAGAAATTCCTTTCAGACAAGTTGAGGAACAAATGGTACTTTGGACTTGATTTCTTGAAGCTTGGTGCTTAATGCATATTGCTGCCGCAGAAACTGGGGAAAGCCCCTCCATCTTTAGCAGCGACCTTGATTGAACGTTTACCTCCGAAGGATGATCCTTCATATTACGAGGAAAGGACGATCGCGAAACATAACGCCGCGGTGACCTACGTTGGTATGTGATTACATCTTCTGCCTTACGTTAGATTTGCCTTTTGAGTTTAACATGTCGTGTCAATAGCCGGAGCAGATACGGTAAGTCTAGTCACTGTACATCTTGAAGTTGCTTTTCTGACCAATCGTAGACTGTCTCTTCAGTACAGACGTTTTTCTTGGCGATGGCTCTGTACCCTGAAGTACAGAAAAAGGCACAGGCAGAACTCGACCGTGTCATCGGACCCAATCGTCTTCCAGAGTTCGGCGATCGTGAAGCATTGCCGTATATAAACGCCTTGGTCAAAGAAACATCACGATGGAACCTTGTCATTCCTCTGGGTGTGTCTTCAACGCTTTCTGCCAGGAATGGTGATTTCTGAAACGTATATAGCTGTCGGACACATGGCCTCAGCAGACGACGAATATGATGGATACTTCATACCCAAAGGCACGATTGTCATGGGAAACGCATGGTACGTTCTTCACTAGATTATGTTGTACGTCCTTGACGAGTTCTCTCGGTAGGGCTATTTTGCACGACCCAACTGTCTACGCCGACCCAATGGAATATGTACCTGAGAGATACCTGAAAGACGGACAGCTCGACCCAGATGTCATAAATCCAGATTGTGCAGCATTTGGATTCGGACGCCGGTGTGTTTCGCTATTAACAGGTTTTCCGACAATGCATCTAACGGTTTGAAAAGAAAATGCCCAGGCAGACATATGAGCGATAATTCTCTCTATTCGATTATTTCCTCGACGCTTGCAGTTTATGATATCAAAGCACCCGTCGACGAAAAGGGAAGGCCAGTGAAACTCGAGGCAGAATTCACCAGCGGGCTGCTATCGTAAGCCTCTTCCAGCTTCCAAGGCTAAACCTTACAAATATCTGAATACACCCGCAGTTATCCAGCGCCTTTCAAATGCAATATAACTCCCAGAAGCCGCACAGCTGAAGCTTTGATTCGTGACTCAGCTAAGTTGGGGCAGTGACGAGTTTGTAAGTATAGCAGTCCGTGAAAGATGTGGGCATAAATCAATAAAACACAATTGATTGGTTATCCCTCTTTGTAAATACATATTAAAATACTTACATATGTACTTATACCTTCCAAATTTGCGCATAAACATTTGGGCCAATAATATACATATGACTAATATGACGTCACACCACGTGCAGTGGACTTCTTAGATTGGCGTCGCTGATCCACTTTTTGCCAACACATCCTTCCAGGGGATAAGGCGAGCGCAGACATATCGTTTTTCATTCAAAAATCATCCTAGTACGTCTTTTCAACAGTCAAATAATTTCTGCTCCCTAATCCTCATATTTCCCGTCTCAAACAAAGAAGCGCCCATCCGTCATGCCTATCCTCAACGTCAAGTTTCCTGATCAGTGGCCTGGCTGGTCGATAAAGGAATGCAACCTGGCAGGTGTCGCACATTCAGACATGGAGAAGTTGTCGAAGTACGGTGGCGAGCAGGACATCGTCTCCGTCAGTGTAGACCCAAGGGCCATCACCGACTACTATTCGGATTCCCCTGTCTTCCGTGGTACCCTCAGCAGACGACATCCCATGTCTAAAGCTCCCACATTGATCATGAAGTTTGCTATGAGAGAAGATTTTATTGAAGATCTCGCGCAGGAAGCTAGCATGTACGCCGGTCCGTTGAAAACGTTGCAGGGTACGACTATTCCGGAGAGCTATGGTCTATATGTTGGGACGTTGGATGATGGACAATGTGTCGCATGTCTGCTGTTGGAATGTTGGGGAGACGTTATCAGGAAACCTTTCTCCCAACTCCCAATGCAAACCAGGTACGCCTTTTCCACACGGTAACGATTCTTCTTCTTCAATTCACCCGTTGGACAAGGGTGAGGATACTTGAAAGGCTTGGTGAAATCCACAAGCAAGGTTTCTTGCATGGGGACTTCGCAGAGCGCAATGTCCTTCAGAAGAATGGAGATATTAGACTCATTGATTTTGACCAAGTCGTACCCGACCATCATTGTAACTGCGACATGGACTTCCGTCCGGGAGAACCTCTTCCTGACCAAAAGAATTTCGGCTGTCGGCATCTCTGGGAGGTCTGCCGTAATGAGATGAGGATCTGGAGTGAGTACTCTTTTCCTCGACTGGTTGGAGAGCGGTATCTAACTCTCCTCCGTATACGTGATGAGAAAACAGGCAAAATTAAAAATACTAATAATCAATCAAAGCGACCTACGTTTGTCCTAGACAACGCATACCCTGTATCATGAGAAACAATACCCAGCTGATGAATGTATATTTTCCTCTTTTTCTTGCAGACGAGCAATGTTGAGTAACAAGGCTACATGCGTCTGTTCAAGGTTAGGCATAGGATGTATCTAGGGACACGTTCAAATAACTGATTTGGAACTGTTAAATGGCACTTGATGATGCTGATGAAGTTTCCGGAAGACGTGGGGTAGGAACCAAAGTTTCGTGACTGCTCACTTGGCAACGTAGAGGAGTCAAGTAAGAAGAAGTACGCTAAATATAAGCCGGCAAATCAGGCCGTACGTGCAGTAGTATTTATGTGGTTCATCGGTTATATTCACACCGATATAAGTACTGGGCTTACAAACCTATAAATAGACACATAGGCTGTTAACGATTTTCTCCGGGTACCTCCTGGAGCCGTAAACCGTTGCGACTCATATACGAGTACAACAACTCAAGGCAGTGAATATGAGCGATGGACAATATTGTAAAGAAGATATACGAACTTAGTAAATACGAAAACCAGAGCATAACGTCCACCCAGAATTTTATTCTGTATTTCCCCAGTGATGATAGCATACTTAACGGGGAACCTTCTCTACGAGCTCGATGAACAGGAATACTTGCAATCAAATCAGTGCAGTAGTATGATAATCATTCAAGCTACATAACGATGTCTTGAAAGCTTATTTTTAGTCTAAATATGAGACCACGGCACTGTTAGCCTGTAGCTATATCTATCTGGCCATCATTGTTGCGAACACGATTCACGAGTCTTTTGCTCATATATGTAACTATCTTAAACTGTTCCTGAGCATCACTTTTACTCTGCTGCTCATAATGTCAAAAAAACGAGGCTGCTACAAAGCTTTGCACAGGTTACGATGGGATTATAAAATGTCGCTCTAAGTAGGAGGAAGATTGCCGACGACAATTGGACAACGCCACACTTCCCCGTTACGGGCATAGCGCTTTCTGCGTACCGTTCACAAAAGATATCCTTCTCTTATCTCCCAGTCACGATACCTGGCTATAGATAGTTTTGAGTGATACTATTACTATGTACTGATCGGCGAAGATCACATTGCGCCCGTACTCATTGTTAGCTAACTTTAACCAGGGTTGCCTCGGTAGCGGTAAGTTTAAATATATTTCTTTCCAGTTGCAAACTGGATACAAAAGACCAGTCATATACAAATCTATGCACTACCTCGTACGTAGGGAAATTACAGTTTTATTAATGCGTCTGGGTATCATCTCCGGACGGCGAAAAGATTAGCAGTAGCCTTATGCTACGGAACTATAGAATATGACGAAAGATGTATCCCAATATGAAAGGAGAGTGGGTAAGGAGAAAGCTGAGATGCAAAAAATGCGATTCAGTCGTGAAAGAAAGTTCACTGGTTTGCTTGCTTGATGATGTCCGCTGCTCTTTCTGCAAGGAGGTAGACAGGCCCTTGAGTGTGTGTGCTAGGCACGAATGGCTGTCAGATAATGATATTAGTTACCACGGAGTCAAAAATAAACAACCATGAATAGGAAGACATACGAAAACTGATGCATCAACTACGCGGAGCCCTTCCGTGCCCTTGACGGTCAAGTCGGGGTTAACAACGCCGTTCTTTGCTGCCTTCGAAGACATAGAAGCAGTGCCAACGGGGTGGAAGATGGTGGTTGTGAGTCCTCGTACATAGCTTTCGATTGAAGCGTCCGAGGTTGCAGCTGCGAACGCGTCGCCGAACGGACCGATAACATAGTCTTTCCACGCAGGCGCGGCGATGAAACGCTTGATGGCCTTGACACTCTCAATCATGGTACCGATGTCAAACGCGGTTGAGAGGTAGTTGGGGTTGATCTGAGGCGCGTCAGTTGGATTGTTTGATTTGATCCTGATTGAGCCGCCTGTGATAGAGAGGTAGAACGTGAGCATCACCAGGAATTATTAATGGAGTTACTGAGACGCACGGGAAGTAGGGCAGGACAGGACAGTAACAATTGTCATGAAGCTTCCGGTAGGGGGCATCGGAATTCCAGGATTGAAGTAAACATTCGAGGTAATCATCTCGAAGTGAGGAGACTTGGGTCCGGCTGCGGGATCGGTGGGTTTGAGGAGGGGTGAATTCGAAGGGAGACGAGCAAAACCATAGTTGTTAACGATGTTGTTAGCAAACATTCCAGTCTTGTTCTGAGCCCATTGCTCGAAGGCTGCTTGAGACAAATCAGCGCTTCGCAAGACGCCATCAAAGCTTAGGTTTCCTTGGACGCTGAAGAGGTTTGGAAGAAGTGTGTGGTCACTCAGGTTCTCGCCGACGTCGGAATTAGCCACGAGAGAGTTGACGTTCACGCTCTTGAGTCTAGCAGGGTCGCCGATACCGGAAAGCTGGAGAATCTGGGCCGAGCCTACTGTACCAGCCGAAAGAATGACTTCCTTTCTCGCCGTTGCTGTTAGAGTTCCAGCGCCTGGTAAGGTAAAATAGAGCAGAGCGCGTCAACTCATGTAATTGGACATTATCACAAACACGTACCAGCAGGGGTTGCGGGGGAGGCCCTGAATTCGACGCTGCGGAATGCCACAGTCCCTTTGGCCTTGCCATTTCCGGTTGAGAGCAACTTCGTCACAGGTGCATTTACGACAACGGTCAAGCCGGGGCGGTTGCTTGCATTGGCGAGATAGCTAGTAGAGGAACTACTTCTGACTCCGCCACCTGCAGAGGATTGTAGGAACCCGATGCCGAGAAGACTGTGATCACCGCCGCTTGTGTCCTGGTTGAACGGGAATTCAGCCAACTGTTTCGTTGTTGCAAGTACACGAGGATCGATAGTCTGGTTGTTGCCGGGTAGGCTGACAGAGACTTCTCCGTTGAATCCATGTAGAGAGGGGATGAACTGTCCAGCGGTGTTGTGACCGTCGATGGGCGGTACAAATTTCTCGTGCTAGGTTCCATTGGGCGTCAGCATTTAGCCGAGATAGTCTATAAATAGACTGATGGGAATGGCTTACCTTCTGGACGTATTTCTTCATGTTTGTCCAATTCCAGCCGATATCACCAGAAATAGAAGCTAATCTGTTCCAGTCCTCGTCTGTTCCGAATTGGTGGAAAAGGTAATCTGATTGCAATGGGTAAGGCACCGACCGAAGATTGCTCCTTTCATTCTACTCACTGACGCTGCTAGATCCGCCTAGCACTCTGCCACGAGGGTAGGCAAATGATCTGCCATTCATACCAGGCTGTGGAGTAACGGTGTAGTTCCAATCCACAATAGTGTCTACCCAAAATTTGTCAGGGTATAGTTCGTCAAGCGAGAATATTATGAAAGCTTACTGGGTGTTAGGGTTGGGCCAAGGAAAGGCACCTGAAGGTTAGTCAAGCCCTGGTCGCTAAAGAGAAGATGTATTTGAAAAAATAGCCCAAGAATCTGCGTATCTTATCTCACCTAACCCCTGCTTCCAACACGAGTACCGTGACGGTTGGATCTTCCGTCAAACGGTTAGCAAGTACGAGACCCGCAGTTCCTCCTTAATGGTCATATTAGACCATGGATGATCAAATCTGGAATACTTGCAACGTACCTCCTACAATAATATAGTCATAAGTTAATGCCTTAATTTGACTGGGCTGGTTAAGAGTAGCAGTGAGAGAAGGGGTAATGAGTGATGCTAGTACAAAAGACAGAAGGGTAGGAGAGAACATGTTGGGGGAGGAGGAGGCTGAATGTTGCTCAGAAACATACGCAGGCTTTATGCATTCACTGTCTGACGCGCCATCTATTTCCGACGCTACCGTAGAAATATATCCGACTATGGGTTTGAAAGAGAACAGCCGAAACATCATTCACGTATCAAACGCGTACCTGTGTTGCTCCGAGTCTGAGCATCAAGCAAAAATAGACCACTGCTCTAGATAAATAGATCATCAGGAAGCACTCTTCTCGTGGGCGTCTGTCCTCAGACAGAGATAGCCGGCGTGTCCGAATTTTAAGTTGTATGTATGTAATGATGTAAAGAGCATCCTTGATCTTCATGAGTCTTTTTTCGGTACTGCTCAGCACATCCATGATCCAGTCGTTTACTTGGTTGCTAGTATGAGCAATAATCATCATTCTACCGCCCATATCAAACGCGCGTCTCAGGCAACCGGCCAGAGCTTAAAGAGTCTTTCGCCGACCCAGTGCCAGTGCCTGCGGGTGACGGTATTAATCCCAAAAGACCTGGGTTGAGAGGTTTACTCGGAGTAGCATAATAGTAGAGCATAGCCTTTTATTAGTTGCGTAAGACGTAGCCAGCTTGAAGTGAAAACATCTGTACAGCTAATTCAAGCAAGCCTGAGGAATCAATACTTTACACGTCTAGGCCTGTAGATTGAGGAAACTTGACTGACAGGGATATAGAGATGTCGTTGAAGGCATCATATATTGCTCGGGTCCGTAGCGAGTGAGGCTGTGATATTCTCCCCGAATCGAGAACTTGGGCCTTTTGAAGGTGGCAACCTGTACATCTCTCTCCATATTCAACGAGGGGCAAGTCATGACCAGACGTCACTTAGTATGATCCGTTTCAGGTATTTACTGCGCGAAGGGGACTTACCCTCTCGCCGACGTCGGGTCGGTCTTGCGTGAAGGAATTCGGTGAGCACCTCGGGCGTCTATTAAAGCAAGGATACCTGAGTAACATTTATGCGCTGCTCAAGCCCTTTGTTGGAAAACACCTCTCACTGACTCTGTATCATCAGGTATCATCATATCATACTTCACGGATGCTGTCGTGACTTGGTGTAGAATAGATGCCACTTTACATTTTTGAGTCACAGAAAACGTACGAGCTGAGACTGGGCAATCATTAATTATCGATCCTCTAGTCCGCAAACGCAAACTAATCAAGTTAAATTGTATGAAATTGCCACATTTCCATGACGGGATTTTGATTAGTTACTGACGCCACAGTAAAGCTTGGCCCCTACTTAAAGGAAGCAACTATTTTACGTTAAACGGACGGTAACGATGGAAGTCGAAACGCCTAAATTGTACAGCTTATTTTTGTCACTCTCCGGGACGGCAGTGGTGGCATAAGCATCCTCCCCGTTTCTCCATTTTTCATACTACTATTAAGATAATCTACTGCGGTCTTCTATGTAAAAGACGTGACCTTAACAGGGTCGGCGTCGGCGAATTGGGAAGGGGGCGCCGATATCTCAGTGTCATGAACGTCGACGTCCAGAGTCTGCGTCTCCAACACTCTGTACTAAATTCTAACATAACAGAACGGGTGCATTGCCTTACAGTCTTACAGATAAGCTGCACCCTACAGCAGCAGATATGATCGCCACCGTACCATTCCATTGCCATATTATCGGGCTGCATGAGGCCACGATCTATCCGACGCGCAGGTCTCCTCTCGCCGCCTTGATTCATATGTGTGCAGTCATCTTCCTGAGTTTTACAGTACACGGGGTATATCCAGGGATATAATTATGACCACAAAAGGCACAGAAAAAGATTTGAATGGATGATTTATTTGCGGCCTGGATTTTAGACACGTATGCCATGAGTGATTCTCCAGGTAAACGGCTGTACGAATCGGCAAAGTCGAAGCGAATCTGCTTGATGAAGGCTGCAGCACGCTCCGCCAGGAGGATATGTGGGGCCTTGGGTGTCACTGACAACTCGGTACGTATGAAAGGCTAAAAAGTACAGATAACGTTAAACCAAATGAATATGCAATACGCCTGATTATTTATATAAAATGTCACGGACGCACAACAGCAGAGGCATAAATACATGCGCAAGCCATCAACGCCTTCCACGGTAGTAAGCCAGGGTTGAATACCGCTGCCACTGTGCCAGCTGCCAGATGGAAGCTTGTGGTCGAGCAAATATGCGGCGTGGAATTGACAGTTGGTGTTGATGGATGTAAATGGTGCACTTGGACGCACTAGCAGTGAGTGGCAACATCGAAAGGATTGGTAGAGTGGTTTTGATACTTCCTTCTATAGATCGGCTTTAGCCAAATCCTATATTTGCTTTAGCTCGCGACATACCGTTCATAGAGGCAGCGAGAACCGACCTTCGAGGATGGGTAGCAAGGCCAGGGAGAAATTGAATTCTATAGAAAGAATCAGGGACAAATCAGAAGTTCATCACGCAGATGGACTTACGGTGGGCAAGTACTCGACTTGAGGAGTATTCGGGTATTGGCTGCTCCGCGACAATATTGGAGATTGGCGAGCATTCCTCGAGAATCTCATGCCTTTCGAAGGGAAAGTGCTAGAAAGGCATGTGAGCTCAGGAGATCGCAGCGACGCAGATATTGGATTGCAACTTTGACTACGCGTTAGACCATGGATGAACGCAAACTAAGGGAAGCAAATGGACCATATGCTGAGCTTGATTGTCGAGCGATACAGTCTTGTTCATGTGCATGATAGAAAACCAAAAAATTCGAGCTTGCCACGCTTCAACCTGGCCCAACCAACGCTTACACGTGGTTTGAGATCATTTTCCCCGTAGGTTGATGCAGGTATTAGGAGGGGCTTCCCAACTCTCGCGTCGTTGACAGGATACCTAGCCATATCTCGTACTCCACACAGTGCAGAGACTCTTCCCACTCGATTTTTGAGAGGATTTTACTCTGGGAAGTGATTTTGACATCGTCTATCTGTGATGTGCGTGAGTTATTATGGAAGATTAAGTTAGTCGCATAAATGATACCTTGTGTTGCGAAGGTTGGGAAAGTATCGTTGAACAAGGTTGACGCAGACGATACTCTCAAACCATGGCACCTAGGTAAGAGGAGTCATGGTGGCGGAGAGGGATACCAAGAGACCAAATACATACAAAGTGTGAATAAAACATAAGCCCAAACAAAAACAAATTCTGTAATTCTCTTCCCATTCCCAACCGACTTCTAAGTTCTTACTCTCAGGCTCTTTTTCTTCTGCTAGGCTTTCCACGTCGAAGGTCAATCTTGTTGACTGATACAGCTTGGGCCGTAAACGTTAAACCCGTATACTAACGTGTCCTAAACAACTTTGTACCTCGAGTAGGCACAAATTGCAGCTGTTGTTAGCTCACTGTTCGCCGCAAGTTCGTTGCATTTTCGCTGGTCCAGTTCACACAAATTACAACCTGCTCTTGAACTGTTGCGGCGTCGAATGACAAAACTCTCGTAGGAGGAAATCAATGCTCCTGGTACACAGTACTTATGTCGAAGAAAACATACAAAAATCTAAAAGAAAGCAAAACTCGTCCTGTAGAGAAACATTGGCAACTCCTTCCTCACACCCAACGTAAGGTTCCTGCCCTGGTCCGTCCGATGATAAACAACCACGCCACCCCCGTCCGCCCCTCCAGCAACCAAAACGCCATCTGCTTGCTTCCCAATCGCCATGCCGCGGATTTGGCGTAACCCAGTGAATGTTCGTGAATGAAGAACGAATTCTCCTTTGATCCGGCTAATGTCGTCGCGTTTTTCTCTTCGTCTTGACTGAGAATGCTGGCGGCGAACCAACTTGTGCTTGCACGTTGCTCCAGTAGAGCTTCCTGTTACTTGTGGCAAGTTCGCATTGGTGGCTGTGGACATTCCACCGTTCGAAGTTATCCCTTTCTGGTCAGGGATGTTGCTGCTTGATATCACAGTGTCAGTGGTAGCACTCGTAGCTGTTACGCCGGTATCGGTAACCGTAGGGCTTGATACCCCCGTGAACGTCTTTGACCCGTCAATGACAGTCACAGTAGGGGTGAATGTCGCTGGCGTCTCGTTGACAGTGGCAGACCCGCCAAATGAACTTGTTGCCATTGTCCGATGCCTGGAGAACTGACGTCGATGCATCACCAGCGGAGATTGTCGAACTTCCAGCGGTAGTGCTCAACGTGTAAGGTACGTTTGCCGTTATTGTCAAGCCTTCTGTCGCGCTCACTGACGTCTCGGTGACTGAAACAGGTCCGTACGGCGCAGTCGTCGCGCTGGGCAAAGTTTCAGTCCCAGATGCAGTCACGGTTCCAGAACCGATTTCGCTGGCAGTGGCAGTGGCAGTGGAAGTGGAGGTTGTGTCGCCTGCGACAGCCGTGCCTGTGTTGAACTCGTAAACAGCTATGATATCGCCACGTTCGTCAAAGTTCTGGGGGCCCAAAGTTCCTGTGCTAACATAAATAAGCGGGACTGGGAATTGGTCATTGGTTTCTGAAATGACAATTTCATGGCCAGAGACGTTTTCTCCTCTAAATTCGGGGGGCAAAATGGAGACACTAGCAATGGGAGGAAGCGCCGTGCCATTGAGAGATGCGGGAATTTGGTGAGCGGTCAATAAAGTTCCAGTTGAATGGATCGTGAAAAGTATGCTATCTAGAAGTCTCTGTCAGTTCTATGATATGGGAAGAAGGAAAGGCAACATACCTCGGATAGTGAAAGCCCGTTGTCACTAGGGCTCACTGGGCGCGGTCACACGGGAACATGACTGGACCACGATGTATTGTCGAGAACCGGACGGATACAGGTATGGGCGTAAAACGTAGAGTAAAGAAAGAGAAAGGAAAACCGAGACAAGAAACACTGCTGGCGCTGACCTATATTTCCGAGGGAAAAACGCCCCGAATAAAACGTCTTGTGTAACTGGGGCCGGAAATCTAGGGTTATATTCAGGAAAAACACGCCGGGCATACCAATTTTGGCAAGCCCGAGGAGAAATAAAATGTCTTTCCAAGAGAAAAACGCCCCGAATTAAATAAGACGTTTATTTTGCCGCGTTTATCCCTAGGAAATATAGGTAGGCGCCAGCAGTGAAAGGTGCGATCAAAGGATCACGTGAGAACCTAAGATAAGATAAATGTGCGTGTGGTAAGACTGGGGCGCCAGGCTTACAGATAGCGATACGACGAGGACCAGCAGGGACGTTTATTTGACCTGTTATTTTGTAACTACCAGGCGCGCCATCCTTGACTAGGCGCCAGATCTTGTTGGCACCCTGGGGAGTGTTAAGGCATATCGACAGTTCAGGACAATGCAAAGCTTACTTCGTCAGGTATGAACACCTCTCCGTTATACTCTACGGCTCTTTGAGGAAAGCGCATGCCAGGCGCTCTCACCAGCGGGAAGTCCTTCTTTTCGAACTGATCCGGACTATCTTGCACAGTAGGTTGGAAGAGTATACTCCCTCCACCTATCTTTGGCACGAAGTTAGGACATTATCGGTTTCTAGAGAAGCTGGGACTAACATTGGGTACTACGATTTTACCAGTGGAGAGGAAGGTGCATGAGGTTGGTACGTCCCCTCTTGTTACTATTGTGTCTTTTCGCGTCAACGTGTTAGCTGAGTCTGCGAATTGATAGGATGATATGTTTCCCCAAGGTGATTGCTCATTTACGACGCTTCGACACTTATATCAGAGTTTGAATCTTTTCATCTTAGGTAGTGACACTCACTAAAATATATCCGCATTTTTCGGGTGGGACGTTACCCAGGTTGGAGCTTCGGAGGGGCCTGCTGGGAACTCTTTAAGGGCGGAAAGTGATTTGAAGTCTGGGTTATAGGCTTAAATGGCCAAGGAGGTCAATCCTCCTGCTATAATTTTCATATCGACCATGTCGACGCAAAAATAATCCGAAGGAAGAGGAGTGTACGATTGTGGAATGGGTGAGTATGATTATCAGTCATTGAGGAGTCTGATCCGTCGTCTAACTTCCCTGCTTCTAGTAACATCTTCCCTCATGTTCAAGCTACCTTCGTCTGTATTTTAGTATAGCTTGTATCTTAAATTCTCAATAAATTAATGGTAGCGCCTTTATGATGTGTGATAAGTCCTGTGAATAATATCATGATATCTGCATTGCTTGTGGTGGGCACCTAGGATAGCGAGAGCCATCAAGGATTTTGGGCACATTATGCTTCCTTCGCTTTGCTTACCCACTTCTGCAATACTGTTAACCAGATTGTAAAGTCGTAACATAGACAATGGATACCTTATAGTTGAGACACAAGGCTTACGGAGGATGCAGTTATAATGTATTATATGGTCCTGTAAGGTAGCTCACAATCCTTATAAATGTTGCACGCATTTCATACTCTATAGTCCCTTATAAGCCGGGCCCTTATAAGAAAGACGAAATCTTCGGTGGCGAACTGAAGAATGGCCTATACATGATCAGCGGCTCTATCGTGTCGAAGTTACCAACCGCACTCACAGCAAGATCACTCCGAGAGCCTGTGGACATGGCTACCTGGCATCGCAGGATGGGACACTTTGGGGTGAGGAGGATAGGTGAAGCGGCCAAATTGGTGAACGGCCTGGAAGTGACGACGGGGGAAAGCAAGGGTCACTGCGAGGACTGCATATTAGCAAACCAAAAGCGACGGCCATATGACGAGGAAGTAACACCTACCGATGAAGTCCTAAAAATCACGAACATCGACTTGTGGGGACCGGCAAGGGTCAAGTCGGCAGGCGGAGCGCTATACGCTATGAAGTTCCACGACAATGGGTCGTCACGCAGGAAATCCTAAGGCTGCGTTCGGACTCATAATTTCACTTTTTTGTCTCGCGTATTCTGACCGTATATGGTAACCCACATTTTCGTCACATTAACGTCACACATCAAAGCTGTCTCGTGATTGTTATTTTTTGTGACTTCGGCCAGCTCACCGCGGCAATTCAATAGCTCGACGCGACCAGTACGCGACCGCGACATCGAGCCCACTTCTTCTCCGCGTTTCTCACTCCTGTCATCCTACTATAGCCAAAACACGTGGCGGCGCTCGAAATACTAGTTCTCAAGCACAGCCTCCTGTCGAGGATCTTGCACTCACGGCAACCACGGCCATCCCAGGGCCCACACATCCGGCACCATCAGAGGCAGCATCTTGGAGCACATCCGACGAAAAGAAGCTGATAGATGTCCTCATTGAGCACAAGGCAGCAGCTGGGGATGGGTGCAGCTTCAAGGCTGCTACCTTCACTGCTGCAGAGGTGGCTTTAGCTGCACTTCCACTTGCCAAAGGAGGGCCCAAAACTGCAGCATCCTGTTCCAACAAATGGAATGCAGTATGTGTTCTGCTATTGCCATTCTTTATCCAAGTACTAATTACGATGGTTTTTTGGCTCCTAGCTACGTCGGACTTTCCGCGTTATCCAGGCAATCAAGTCAAAGTCTGGATGGAGCTGGAGCGATGACCATGGGGCCTCTATTTCCCCGGATATGGAAGCTGCTTGGTGCGATTTTTTGAAGGTTCATCCTGCTGCAAAGCCATTCAAGAACAAAGGATGGGTGCATCTCTCGAAGATGGAAGAGCTCATGCCCTCCACCGTGAAGGGTATGCATGTTTTTCGGCCTTCCGAAGGGATTAGTGGTATGGATACTGGAGACCTCACTCTGCCATCCGAGGATGAGGCTCCGTCCATGGATGCTGGTGTTGCGGATGATGATGTGGATTTGGATAACCCGTGTTCGGATGATGTGATCAGCTCGGATACCATACTTGCGGCGAGTCAGTTTTCCTTTTATCTTTCAGTCTATACTTACTCTCTTCTAGTCAGATCAACCTTCTACTCCTCCCCGAGCTGTTCGCAAACGCGAACGTGCTTTTACTCACGTCTCGCCCACTGACTTGCCTTCTAAAAAGGGTAAAGTATCAGGACCTGATGCTATTAAAGGATTGACTGTGTCTATTACACGGTTCGGTGACAACATCTGCAAGGTGTTGGCTGGTAACCCCGCAGAAAAAACACCAAATCGTCACACTCGTGCTGTTGAGCGTGCGCAGGAGGAAACGTGGATGACTATGGAGGATTGTCTGACCTTGTGCAATATTGTTGAGCAGGATATCAAGGCTGCGGATGGGTATTTGGCTCTCAAGTTTGATAACGAGTTTCGCCGTGGTTGGATTAAACATAAAATTACCCAGTATCCTCATCTCCAAGTAAAGCCACAATAGTAATCTCTTTTTATCTACTCTAAATTCTCTAGTCCCACTAAGTGTTCGTGTTCAGGATCAAAATCCTCTAGTAAGACCTCCGGATGCGCTTCAAGAAACTCCTGATAACTTTTCCACATATCAAGCGCAATCCTGTCACGGACCTCTGTAGCTCTCTCCCTTTCTGCCCGTGGAATTGCACCCTCTCCGCGCTGCCCCGTATTAACGGAGGAATCCTGACCAAAGTTCTCCAAGTCTTCCCAATAGTTGTAAATGTCCGAACTGTCGATTTCCATGATAAAGTTGTGCACAGCAGCAAGAGCAGGAGGAATCTTGGCCTGTATATCCATGCTAAATTGAGGAGGGCGATTAAGAATATCCCATCGCTTCTTCAAAACACCAAAAATGCGCTCAATTATGTTGCGAGCCTGAGCATGGCGCAAATTAAAAAGTTCTTGAGGATTTGCAGGCCTGAAATATATTTAGCATACAGTCTATAGAGCAAAATAAAAGAGTCATACCGAATTCCTGCACGTCCCCATTCAGCTAAATGGTACCGGACAGACCGGTACGGTGTGAGAAGAGTGTCACATAATGCAAACCCAGCATCCGCAAGATATGCTTTTCCGTGTGGTATCATAAAATCCATGAGGCGCGAATGCATATACATTGTTGCATCCGCAACTGATCCTTCAAATCCGCTGATGAAGTAAAGGAAACGGAAGTCAAATCCGCAAACAGCCAAACAGTTTTGGGAAATTCCACCTTTCCGATCACGAGAAGCATGTCGGTTGGCCGCGGTGGTAAAAGAGTTGATATGAGTTCCATCAATTGCACCCAAAATGTTCTTGAAGAAAGGATAGAACTTTGGATTGTGATGAATATAATCTGAGATCGGTTCATCTGCTGATGGTAGATGGACATAGGTGTTATAAAATGCACCGGTGGAAACTGCATTCAATACTATTTGGAAGTATCTATTGAATTTAAATTTTATGTCACTGCTCTCATATCATAGTTGGTAAGGTAGAACATACTTTGAGATTGTTTCATTCGATCTTTGGAATCTTTCAGCCACATGGCGAATAGACAATCCAGTAACACAAGTATAGAGGAAGATTGCAGCTTGTTCTTCTACAGTAACACCATGCCGGGAAATGGTTACACCACCAAGGAGTGTTAAGTTTGCACAGAAGGCCGTAAAGACATGCAGCCGCATCCCAAGAGCCATGAAAATTCTGTCCGGGTGACCATGGATAAGCTCGTTCACCCATGCTTGTCCAGAAAGTGCAGATGTATGCAGTGGTTGTTTCCAATAGTTAGGATTACTATAGAGAACAGCAGCAACCCCTACAAGATGCAGGAAATATGTAGTTGCAAGGAGTGCATGCTGTTGTGTAGTCTGATTGTCAGGTTTGCGAGGCATTGGTTGAATCAGTGTGAATCATGACATTGATAAGGCCGAAGATAAGATCGCGTCACTCAGATGTCACTACGGTCATGTGATCTTAACGGGGTGACTGAGGGTGACTGCATCAAAAAGTGGGTTACCATATTCGGTCAGAATACGCGAGACAAAAAAGTGACATTCTGAGTCCGAACGCAGCCTAAGGGTCCGGCCAATTCCCCGATGGGCATGATTTTATTGTATTTCCCACGGATTACAGTCAAGGGTCCAGAGTCTAGACGTCTGGCAATGCTCCCAGCAGCCGTCATCTACGTTCAAACATTCAAGCATTTGCCGTCTATGCAGGCCTCACAAAACGATACCTCGATTTCTAGTCTTAATGAAGATTTGCTATTTCAAATCTTTATGGAGAACACTTACGAGGACTTTAACTACCATTTTCAGGACCTTACTCATCAGATCTGGCGTCCTAGGCCACTCACCACCGCTCGCCACTGCTCCCAGGTCTGTCGGAGGTGGCGTTCCATCTTTCTGTCATCCACTTCGATATGGGGGAGGCTCATACACCTGGACGACCTCCTACAGAATGCAGATGATTGGAGGAAAGAAGTGGTGGCAAGGACAGGCAAAGCTTATGCTCTGGGTTTACGGATATCTCTATCCGAGCCAAGGCCTTGTGGATTTTCTCTTTGCACTGCTAGAGAGGAATTGGAGAAGAGTTCAGATTCTGGTCATCACCGATCATAACTATCCCATGGGTGACATTCGCTATCCACGAGAGAAGATCTGCGCATTCCTGAATCAGCCTGCTCCGCAACTCCAAAGGTTCAACGTCTCTCTCGTATACATGCGGGATGCAGATAGTACGAGTACATCACATATTACCCGCCTATTCGGGGACGATGCCCCCCTCATCAAAGAATTTCAATTGCGCAGTCGCCGACTAGATGGGTTTTCAGACCTGAATGCTTCCTGGATAACAAACCTCACATCTGTGACGTTCAACATAGTCTTCGATACCGAAGAAGTCTTCAAAGCACTACAAAGAATGCCTCGACTCCTGTCGATGGCCCTGGACATCAATCCCAAAGCCCCTGACGGGCACTTGCCTAAAGTCAGTCTTCCTACCCTCAGAATGTTGGAGTCGCAAGGAGACCTTGCTATCGCAGGCACCATCCTACAGTCCATCGCGCCTTCACTCGATTGCTGTTTGTCCTTCAAAAGTACCGACTTTTCACACTTTACTTACCTTACACGCCGAAAAAGTGGCAAGTTCCCCTTGGGGCCATACCGCGAACTCGAAAGCGACCACGAAATTGAAAGAACATACTATCGGTACGAGGAAGTCGTTAAAGCGTATGTTGAGCCGTATTTATATCTGCACCCACCAACCGTCGTGGAGTTGCTTCACACTAGTCATGACACCCTTATGCTTCGAAACTCCGTTTCCCCGAGCCAAACATGTCGATACTTTCGCATTGAATGCCATGCTCCTTTCCTTCGCTCTCATTCACTCTTAAAGGACCTCATTGCCAAGCCTGCGTATTTTTCTCAAGTGGAGAAGCTTTACCTAACAGTTTGGCTGTCTTCTTTCCCTTCTGGTCCAGACATCATGTCCACCTTTAATGTCTTTTCCTCTATAACAACCCTCTGCACGTGTGACACCATCCTCAAAGAGTTGCTCAAACATGCACCACACATGTCCACACTGTTTCCGGCGCTTGTTACCCTGGAAATCCGAAATACATCGATCACGAAATTTGTAGACCGGATCCCGCACCACCAATATCTCAAGCTCCTTAAAGCGGCAGGACGCCCGGTTGCAGTCCTTGACTTCGGTCGTATACTTCTTATGCCAGGATCTAACAACAACATGGATTATCTCGAGGAACATACCGGCTTACTGATGAAATTCTGGACGGATGTTGGAGGTGCCGTGGAGTATATTTGTGGTAGCGGACATCCAGAAACACTCCAACTTTGCTTTCCCGAGGCGCAAATTTGGAAGTCTCTCGGTTGGGAAGGCGAAGCTAAGCTTAGATAAAGAAAGGCAGGGATAGTCATAGGAATATTGGCAGGATGGTTTTGATATTTTGGTGTTTTAATCTCTTTTAATGGAATAATGAAATGAGATGGTTCAGTTGTCAGCTTGTACCAACTGGTACATCGGAGTTCAAGTTGAAGTAAAAACGAATGGTCATTGGACACTGCGTACTATGTCAGGCAGAGTTGCAGCAATGCGAAAAAAAGGCCTTCATATCTTACATTTTACCATGTCTGTCCCTACACCCACCACCTACGGCTGCCGTGAGACTCATTTTCATGCGCGGTATTTTTTTGTCCTCGAAAGTGACAAAGGGTTCGCCACTACGCTTGACGGAGGCTAGGATTGAGGTAACCAATTGAAAAATTCCTTGCCATAATACTAATAATAGTAACGCACGCCTCATGATCATTCCATCACATGACTTGGATACAGGACGCGTCGCGACTCGCAGCAGGCGATGCATCATGCGCATCCCAACTTCCAAGCTCTGACACTGCCAGAAGACTTGTCCAGCGCCCCGAAAAGCATAACAGACAGCGAGTTGAGAAATTTCAGACCGAAGCGTGCCTGTCTAAGCCTTGAAGCTTGAAGCTTTCAGCAACCCATATCCATCTCAAGAACATATTGGAGTAGTACCCGGAGTACTCCCAACTCTTGCCTTTGAAATTCTTTATTATTATTGGCAATAACTCCAACACAGTAAGATAACCCATGCAACCGCGCGCTCATCCAACTCAATGGAAACACTCTCCATTCTCGTACTTCATCGACTTCATCTGCGACTTGCTCGTCAGGCAGAAAGACTGTCCTCCTTGAACGCAGAGGTAGGCTTTGCCACCCTCGTTGGCGCAGTTGTGCGAGCTGGCCCAGCCTTTGGAGCGTTCGGGGGTGCAGCTGTTGAATTAACGCATCAGTATGAGCACAAGATTGCTACTACCAGGTAGGATGGATGATGATGATACTGACCCTTCCTTTGCGTACCGCGCAGGCCTCTTGACTTTAGCGATGTTCGCGCAGTGGTTTGTGCCTCTCTCGAGGAGGAGCTCTTCCAGATCGGCGGAAGGTTCCCGCATGGACACGGCTCCAGGGACGGCGGCGACGAGGCCGGTGAAGAGAAGAGTAGTGAGAGTGACGAGGTAGGTGAATTGCATTTTTAGGATGGGGATTTCTTTTGTTTGGATAGAACCTAAGGCTTCGAGTCGATCAACGACTTGAGTATGTAGTAGGTGGGTTTGGGGGTGATACCAGATGAAGAAACACCATTCGCGTTCTTGCTGATTTTATACCTGAGCTAGGGCCATGGCCCATAGGCGCATGGTTTCAGCATGGTTAACACGTAACTTTTTTTCTGCGTTTCGGGATCCCCAGTTTGATATAGGTTGTCCCACTCTCAATTTCCCGAGGAACCCGATGTGAAAATTCTTTCGCTTCGAGTGCGCAGTTCGCACCTACAATTTGGTCAAGTCTTTTGACTTGGAAATTGGAATACACCGCGGTAGGGGTCAAAGCCCGCCTTATTATCCAATTTCGTAGGACTGGCGTCTTGATGGACCGCCATACCTTCCAAGCATATGTCCTGAGGTAGAAATGCGAAGACTACTGAGCGGGATCTGCAAGTCAAAGCCTGACAGCTTGAAGGCATACGTAAGTAGATACTTATCAGGATTTACTCCAACGGTTTCCTAGCACGACTGATGGTCGATGTCAGCTTTGTAGATCTCTCCTAAGATACATTTGACATGTAGGCTTATGTAGGCCATGATTCAGATCATGCTCCACCAAGTACGGTGTTGTTTGCTTTTCGTTAAGGGTCCTATCTCGATGGTAACCAGGATATTCGGACACGATGCGAATGCGATGGCGAAGACACCAGTGAAAGTAATGCATAGTACGCACTTCATACAGCCTGGTTAGAGAGAAAACCTAGACAATCATCCCTGCCCGAAAATCCGCATAGAACCAAGTCCTTCAAAGTTCGAGCAGAGGTCCATGAAACAACTCCTTCCTGTACAGGTCAACTCTGCCTTAACCCTTAACCGTCATAATTCATACTCTGTATAAATAAAACCCCATACTTTTCTGCGTCGACCAAATTGTCTCTGTAGGCCAAAATCGCCCTGTGATAACCCATAGTCTCTGAAGCCCCACTTTTTAGTGCAGACGGACACTTATGGGTTATGACAGAGTCGACTGTACAACAAATTGATTATTTCCAGACTCGTACATTACTTTCCTTCAACACATACACAGGGACTCCACAAAGTAACAAGAAGCGAAACAAGCTGCAAGTCGCGGTCAGAGGGGGGGGAAAGCGCATACATAGCACCAAAGCTGTATATTAAAAGGGGGTATGATCGATTTATGATCATCGATTATGTCGTGACTGTCATGAAAAAAAGTTCAAAATAGAATAGAGAACAGAAAAATGTATGTTACGGTGATGGGTATAGCAGGATGATGATGGGTAGAAGGGGTTCGGTCGAAGGAAGGAATCTATGGAAGGAGATAGGCATAGACGTGAAAAAGTATAGAAGGTGAAGAGGATGGATAGGTATCGTGCAACATAAATGCATAGCTCGGAGAATTAGAAAAGAGAAAAACAAACACATAGAAAGCGATCGGCGATGAAAGAGGAGGAGGAGAGGGGTCATATCAAAATGTCCACAAACAACAGGGGAAGCGATGGAGGAAGAAGAGAGAGGGTAGAGAGCAACAGACGAGGAAAGCAATAAACAGGAGCGAAGCAAAATAAAATATGCATCGACAGAGAGGAGCAAGCAGGCAGGCATAGGAATAGGAAAAGGGGGCGAAGGCGCTATTTAAGCCTGCCTGAGTGATGGCCTCGTATAAGTAGCGGAGAGTGATGAACGTGGAAGGTCAGTTTAACACCGGGTCGACACAGCCCTGGCGCGGCTTTGACCAACAATTTGGCTTGGGCCAGCGAGGGGAGCTTGACGGTCCTTCGAAGCAGCGGCGGCGGCGGCAGCTTGCTTTTGAGCTTGAGCTTGCGCCTGAGCTTGGGATACCATTGAAGGGATATCCCTAGACCTCGACATGTCAATTGTGTGCGCCCGTGTGCGCATGATAGAACTGCGAAACAAAGAAAGATAAGGACACTCTTCCACAGCGACATGTAAAAGATAGAATAGAAAGAAAGAACGTACGTTCCAGCCTTGATCAGCTCGCTCAATCTAGGGTGCTTCTTTGCTTCGGTGAAGAAAAGGCCCGTACCAAGGATACTATGATTCGTTGATTGCTCGTTGGAAAAGATTCCCTGGTCCCGGCAGGTCCGATCCCCCAAAATTATCCTCTCCAAGGCAGGATTAGCACTGACTCTGAGAATACTTTCGTTCCACATGCTAGGGAGGACCGTAGACAGAGTATGTAGTTTAGGCAACGTGCTGAGTGACTGGGTGAGCGCGGTGATAGATCCCGGTGATGCTGGATTTGAGGTCGTGGCAACGGCGTTGAAACCAGGAACAAAATTGTTCAACATACTCCCCGAATCATCAGAAAGCCGGAAAGCCAAATCGACGTACTCCTACAAAGTAACAAAAACGTACAAATGAAATTGTAATCAGTGAAATAGAAATGCAAGCATGAAACATGAAACGCATACCAGTTCATTCCATTCATGCATGGCGGCAGCCATGGCAAAGAGGACGTACTTTGGCTTTGGTTGTGTCAGGTAGACATTGTTCGGTTTGCGAATGATAAGGTGCTTGAGGGAGCTGAGTTCCTTCAGACCCTCACAGAACTCCTCCGCGTCGAGGTCCCTGACTTGTCCAGGTACGTTCGGAGCAAGCTGGGTGGTGTCAATCGAAACATCCAGCAGTCGGATGGAATCGTTCGCCATGCGCAGCAACTCTCCACCATCTGCCCATACCCCAGCAAAGATAACACGACGTACGTGCGAGGCCAGAGTGGGGTTCGGACGCAGTGCGTTGACCAGCAGGCGATTCAGCTGGCGAGGTGATTGAACGTTGATGGTATTGTAGTACAAAGGTATGGATATCCTGTGGAACTTCTTGCATACGAGTAGGACTGCGAGACGACCGCGAGGGGGCGAAGCGGGTGAGTCCGTGGTCGAGCCTAAATTTCGTGTCCACGAGGGCCTGGGTGGCTGGTTGGGTAGTGCAATGACGCAGTGCGCTAGGATTGCTTCGAGCAGCTCCTCTGGAAAGCTGCACAATTCTAGTTGGGAAGACATGGTGGTAGTCGTAGAGGAAGATGTGCTGTATGGAATTGGGCGTATTTGGAGGCCAATGAAGCTTTCGAAGTGCTTTATATGGTTACAAGGTCGTTATGGTCGTAATTCAGGTTCGTGGGTTAGATAAAGGGTAGAGCTAGGTGAAACTTGAACGGATTGCAGTGAGACAGTTAATAGATGCTGCAGCCTGGCAGTCTGAGTCCTCCGTATGGTCTTCAATTGAGAGGAGTATGAGCGCTCGGAAGAAATGAGCAATAAAGGTTAAAGTACCTGTTTGGAACGTAAAAGCGGAAGATTCGTGACTGCTGTGTACGAGATCGCAGACTTCCTTGGTGGACTGGGTATATATAGGAAATTCTAAGAGATCGGTCGTGAGAGTAGGAAGGAAAGAGCCACTGGGTCGCTGAGGACAACAGCCTCGCTCGGCTACTGCCATCCACATGTCCTCCTACTTTCTCCTCCCCAAATCCAAAAAACGGGGTCGCCCTTGCCTTATTCGCTTCCTCCGTTACCCCTTCGGACTTCGAGAAGGCATCATGATGCCCTTCATCTATTTTCTTGAACCCCGCGTATACTTGAAAATTTTACTTACAGGACGCGATATGATATGAATGTTCGCGAGAGAAACCGCGGATTTTCCTCCTGACAGGTTGCTGCTTGCTGCTGCCAACTCCTCAGAGGACCAAGCGCGCACTGCTTTTCGAGGACACAATGAAATTCTGGAGACGGAGTCCGGCGTCAGAGATAATTGTTTTCCTAACGGAATCATTGTCGGCTTCTCGGCCGGAAAATGAATCATAGTCCGTTGGCCGAGTTTGCTGTGCATGGCCGAAATCCGTGACGAACTCGGTGGAAGAATATAAGCACAAAAAGAAACCCCTGGGCAGGTTACCTACATCTATGGCTTCGAGCTTCACGACAATCGACGAATTCAGTCTGACCAGGAATCACTTTAAGGCATTTCTGCCAGCCTGGCTCTCGGACTCGCATGTAAAAGGGTTGTGTTCACAATCATCTTACTCCTAGGAGATGATTCGTCTAGACTTCACAAAGCGGTTTACAAGCGCGTATCGAGCGACGAAAAGCCATGACTTACGAGGGAATACCCTGGCATACCTCCAAATATTGCTTGATGCTTCTCGATTTTCTCAATCCCCTTTTCGCGGCCTTCTTCTGATGGTCATAGTGATGTGTGCGAATACGCGACGCTTGAAGGAAATGGGGCTCTTTCTGGCTCTTTCTTGCTTTCTCGTGTTTTCTTTTACATCACGCGGTACGCGGTACTCAGTACATCTGCATCACCTGGGTTCTGGAGATTCTGGACCATTAACAAGCGTACAGCCATATCTGCTTGGAGATCTATGTACTTGCGATCAGCTAATGAGGCCGTCTATCAACCAAATTCGCGGATACTGTGGAGAGGAAACTTGCTAAAGGACTATGCCAACAGAAGGCGAGCCCTGCGGTACCCTCGAATACACGCAAAATCCTGCAACACTCGCGTCGCGACTGGCAAAGACGTTACACCGTAATGTTCTGCACAATTCTAAAAGGCTGCGCCCAGCTGGGTCGTGAACGCGGCTCTTTCCACCTAATCAAACCTTCAGCTTCAGCGCTTACACAGTTTACACTGATCATTGGACTCGTTTTTAGGAGTTTAAGACCCCACCGGCAAGTCTCGGCCATCTCCATTGAGTATTATTACAACGCTGACGTCGACGACCACCTTATCTTTTCATCCAAAACCTGAACCAAACATGTCCGAGTACGTCTCATCGTACTCTAAAACACGTACTTCAAACTGAAGGTGTACTGCTAGTCCGACAGAAAGCCCAACTTCATCCGATGCATTTCCTGCAAATTGGACTATGCCACCAAAGCCAAAACTTGCTTTCGACTCCGGGCATGTTCGAATGTTCGGCTTCCAAATTCATCCTCGCCAGGTAATGGCAATCACCAAAAGGCTCGGTATCGATACAAGTCGCGGATACAGCGGTTGTGTAGACGAAGTCTATGCGCGTCTCATGCAGGAGCTTCCTCCTGAGTGGCGACATACGGCCTATGGGTCTTGGAGGGAAGATGGTCACAAGAACTTTGCCAAGGTTCTTTACTACAACACGAACGCAGATGAGGAAGAAATAAACAGACTTCCTACTATGGAGAGCATGGAGCTTGTCCATAGACTCGTTTGCGCGACGGAAGGACCGCGGTGGTACAGGTATTATCGAGTCTGAAAATTGCTATAAGTTTTCAATTCCATTACATCGCAGTAGGTGATCCCATTTGAACGGATATATATATGCAGGTGCTATATTTCCGGGCATACCATTCAAAGTTTGCAACGAATTTTTCCTACTATCAAGCATGCCCAAAACCTTTTGCTTCGAATCCACAGTCTATAAGAAATGTAAATAAATAGAGATTATAAGCCCAGCCTAAGTTTCCTAAAAATTTCGATTTAATACGACTTCTTCTTGGGGGTTTTCTTTGCAGCGGCAGCTGGAGGGACTTGAGAGCCCAACCAATGCGTCTTCAGCACTCGCGCGGCGAAGAACACACCAAGGACGGCGGTAGCGAGAGATTTGGCTCCGAGGGCATCCAATGGAGGGAAATCGGAGTCCGCGTGGGGCTTGCGAGTCAGCGACACCAAAGGTGAAGAGAGAAGGAGGGTGGCATATGTTCGGACAGAGGCAAATGCTGGGTGGCCAGTTGCACTACTATAGATGAGAGCTGTTTGCGACATTCATTAATTAAACCAGATACGTAACTCTATTTGAAAGTCACGTACCAACTAAAGCACCTCCCCAAACATCGAGTGTGCCTACCCATCCTGCACCCGCGCGTAGAACAGGCGGTGTACTGAATGACCAGTTGGGTGCCCACGTCGAGAGCGTGCTTGCAGACAATCCACCTCCTGATGAAGCGATGGCGCCAATTAAAAGGTGCGTTAATGCTGAATCACGGTATTCGCGATGAACACTGGGGTATGAGAGAAGGCCAAGGGTTGCGGTCACTGCGTTGGCACGCAGGAGGGTATCTATGGGCCAGAGAAGGGTATCGAGGAAGGTAGGATTAAGCAGCTGTGAAGAGAAAGTCAATTAAAGGATCATAAGATAAAGGAGAGTATATATACGTTAGGAAATATTGTGAACAACGCAGTGAGAAACAAGTGAACGCCGACGTAGTTGATTGTGGGATGGAATGAGTACAACATAGGGGGCGGTAATCCGAGCAAGAAATGGGAGATTAACCCTCCTCCCCAAGACTACATATCAATTCTGTAAGCCAGGATATTTCATAGAATAGCTGATGCTCACCATTATGAGAAATCCAACGATGTAGGTGCCCCAGGACAGTGGTGTGGGTGATTTCTTCGCGTTCGTTTGGTATATCATCGAAATACGCGCTGCGTGAAGCGTAGGAGCCCAAGAATAAGGGAACCATACTGGATGGACTTTGTTGACGTTCAAATATACCAAGGCATCTGCGATAGGTTTTATTTGTTCCGCAACTGCCATAGCGATCTCCATGTCAAGAAGAAAAGGTCGGCAACATCAGGACTTTGTCTATTTACTTTTTCGCTTATTTCGCTTGTGGAGCTTGCCGCAAGTTACGGCAAGTTCCCATACTAAAATCCATAATAGTACTAGTGAAATTACATAACAAATTCAAGCCAAACCAAAGAGCGAAGCTATGACGCACGACATTGGGATAGCAACTTTTTGTGAAACAGGACCTGCATTGCCAGCTGTCAAACTTTCACGCTTTTTTTCGCTTTTTTTCGCTTGTACAAGCGAAAAAAAGTAAATTGACAAACTTCTGATGAAAGTCAGTCTTTTGGAATAGCTTTATCCAAAATTTGGGCATTTAGCGAGGGCAGGAAGAGATGTGAAGCGCGACAGACTCACCTTTTCCTTCTATAAAGCCTCTGATGGTCCTTCCGACAGGTGCAGAAGGTACGCGTCAGTCTCCCGGTTGAGCGCCGGTTGGAGTTCGTGAAACGAAGAGGCACCGTGGGAGTCATTTGACCACAGCAATTTCCGGACGCGTCGCAACTCGCGTCTTTCTTTTCGTCTTCATTTGCTAATTATAAATTAATGCACTTGAGCCTTCAAGCTTCAATTTCGAAAACCAAAGAACCTTGGTGGCATGAGATAATGCAAGGCTTTTGAAGCAAGCATGGATAAGTAGTAACCTAATTATTATGCTTACAAGTTACTGCAGCTTTGGCCGGTGACCGGTGACCTGTGACCTTGGAATGTGACACAGCCACCCTCTCCGTCTCTCCGTTTGGCCTCACTCGAGTCTGATGGCGCCGGCCACAGCAAGTGCAGCACAGGTTTCCAATCCACAACAATGGCGTTGTCATGCATATTGCTGAATGCGTCCAATGCGTTGCCGAATCGAGGGTGCTAACCTTTCTTTTGACCATTGTTCTTCCGTGGGCCCGTTTGCCGCTGGAAGTTTCTTATAGTCGATCTTGTTCAGGACCTTCTTTCTTCCGCCTCTTCCTTAGGTTTGACACCGACACCTTCACTCCTTACGGTCAAAGCAAATTTGCTGCAGGCAGCTTCGGATTCAGGATCTCGATATCATGGTCAACTTTACGATTTTAGCCGGCGGTTTCTCGACATTTGTGGCATCTTATGTCTTCGATGCAGACAGCTCTACGCTCTCCTTGACGAACAAGCACGACGTTGGCGTTAACAATCCGTCTTGGATAGCGCAGCATCCCAATGATTCGAGCATCATATAGTAAGTGGATAAACACGCTATGTCTTGATTAGTACGTTTAAACGATTTCTAGTGCTGTTAGCGAAGTTACTCCCGGCAACATTTCTTCGCTTTCCTATAATTCCAATAACGACAATCTTACCTTGGTGGATACTGTCCCGACGGGTGGTGATGGGCCGACGTTTTGTAACTTTTTGTCTACCGGCGAGGTTTCAGCTATGAACGTGAGTTTCCTTCTTCTCGTTCTGTCTCCTTTGTTCTGACTTGAAATCAAGTTCGGATCCGCCAGCGCTACGTTCGTGCCCACCGTAGAAAACTCTCCAGACCATTTGCAGCATGGCCAGAACTCGGTTGTGCAGTTTAATTTTACGCAGGGTGCTGTGTCCAATCCACACATGTCGTTGGAGTATAATGGGGAGGTTTTCATACCTGATCTGGTACGTCTTATGCTATCGTTCAACTTTTAGCAACATTTCTGACATGTTTTTAGGGCGCCGATAAAATTTGGCGTCTAGTCAAGGACGGCAGTGGGTTTAGAATATCAGGTCAGATCGACGTCGATCCTGGGACTGGACCTCGTCATATTGCTATCCGAGGTACATTTTTCTCCTCGTCTTTATCATTCTCAACTTAGTTTACACATACCAGATAATATACTCTTCACGATCCACGAGAAATCCTCCACGTTGACTGCCCAACACATCCCCGGGTTCCCAAATGCCACTACGCTGCCTCTGATCGCCAACGTTTCAATTGTTCCTCCAGAACCAAGTGGATTCAATGCTTCTTTCGCTGCTGCGGAGATCCTCATCTCAGAACCCACCGACCGCTTCCCTTTCCCGCTCATCTACGTGAGCAACCGCAACTTGGGGCCGGACCTTGATCCTCGAGGAGACACAATTGCTATTTACGAGTTTAGGAACTCTAGTATCACCGATGATGATGACGCCTCAACCACAGCACGTCGTAGGCAGCACAGCCGTGATTTCCATGCCAGGCAAGATGATGATGGATCAGAACAACCCGCCGTTACTGTAGTCAACTCGGTCATTGGCGAACTCGTACTTCAGAACCAAGTCTTCACGGGCTTGAATCAGATTCGCAGTATGGCGTTGGGCAAGGTGTCTGATGGAGGCGACGGGTTCTTGGTTGCGGGTGGGAATACTGATGGGGGTGTTGTTGTACTCCAGAGGACGGATGGAGGGAGGAACCTTACGGCTGTGGCGAGGAATGAGGAGGTTCCGCAGAGGACGAGTTTTGTTTTTGTGTGATTTGTGATTTGTCGAGATGGTTGTGTATGTATCTGCTGTGTAAGTTTTTGTATATTTTTTGTATAATGGGAGTTGCTTGCTGGAGCTTGAGGCTCTCGCTGAATTGAAATTATCTTATCTTTTCGACTTGTGATGTTCTTTGCTCGCTGAGCCTCAATTGCAACGTCTGCCACACTTCTTGGCAAACCAAACGACCATGGAAGCCTTCATACATGTATTACTATCTACGCGTCGCGCGATGCTACGCGAACGTCACCTGACGCGATGTTGTTTTCCGACACTTGTTTGTTTGTCAGCTCGTAAGTAAGCGCCGGCAAATCGCAATAGCTTTCGTTGTAACCCCTCGTGGAAACCTGCTTTCATCTTGACCAACTATTGTTCCGATAATCATAAGCAGCCTCTGAAGGCGAATGGATAGGACCTCACACCTTTCTTCAAGTTTTTTTCTTCTCTCCAGGACGGCCTAACAAAGAAGAAAATGCCGAATCAAAATGTGCTGCTCAAAAATGTACATGAACGAACTTCGACGTAGCTGCTGCCTTAGTAGCTTAGAGACACCAAAATCTCGCATGTAAAAGCACAGGATATATCCAACGTAAGATTCACTCCATCCGTCTAGTGCCCGACCTTATTGAGCAGATTATTCAGTGTCGTGCGACGATAAAAATATGTGATGTGGCATGTTATCCACTTGCGCAAGCAATTTCTTCTTGCAAGGAACTCTGCTCCCATTTTGGTGCTCGCTTTATGATTTTATTGCTTTCCCATAACCTATCAGGCCGGTAGCAACCGTATACAGGCCATACTGGGTACACGATCGTTTACTGCGTCGATCGCCCTGTTCTTTCAGAAGGCAAGGGCATTGAACATGCCCCTCCTTCCCCTCTCTCTCTCTCGGATACCTTCCTCAGCCCGCCAAATATTTAATCTTCTCCCGCTGAATGGAGAGCAACAAATCTTTCAAGTCTAAAATCCCCGCTCTCCTCTCTCGCAAGAAGTCTATCGCGTCACCCCAATCTACTCGCCCAAAGCACCTTCTTCATCAACATAGAATGTCAACAAGAAGAAGGACACGCCCGCCTTGGGCAGGCTCGCTGGCACATCCTCTCCAAATCTCGCCCACGCCGACGACTCAAGTATCGCTGGCGGAATGGGCGAGAACACCAAACCTCAACCTCATGCGAGAAGGCTATTCTCCCGCCTTCTACAACCAACCGCATCGTCAAAGGCCAAGGCGACGGCGAGTGTGGCTACGAAACAAAATCGGGAAGTATCCGCCCCACATGGTGTTCCCAAAATCAAGGCCACAGGAAAGAAGCAGAACGCAGGTATGTTCTTCGTCTCTAGAGTTTTGATATCTTCCTTAGCCTTTGCCTTAGTTGGAAAGCTCCTCAAGAAAGGTGTCGCGTCGCTTTCACCCAAATCGTCCCCCATGCTAGGCTCGGACGTCTTGGGCTCAGCGGGTCCCGTTGCACCAGCTGAGCCAGAGCAGAACAAAGCAACGGCACCCCTCACTGGCCCGAAGGAAGTAGTTCAGCCTTCGGAGCTCGAGTCACACCACGAAAGGCCCCTTCCCCAAGCTATTCGTCCAGGAGCCGCTCGTTGGCTCGATTGGAAGGACACAGCATCCCGCCTTGTACACCAATCGCCGATTTCGCATTAGAGGTCCCTGAAATAGCATGGGGCCCCATTCTAAGGAAAGAGGCTAGACAAGAATGGGGAAATAGGCCGCTTGACCCAATGTAGGCGGCTACAGAATTGGAAGGTCGAACACGATATTTTTTCTCTGGCTGAAAATACTGTACTAACTTTTGATGCATGCAGACGCGGTACCGAACGCTGCCTCTTCCAATCCCTCGTACATGGTCTATGTCGACCCGGTCGCAGTTCCACGCCGCGAAGCAAGGCGGTCACTGCTTGCCGACCCGCCTTTGGCATTCGTGGCGGCCGGCGCTGGGCCTCCTACCGACACAACAGCGCAGGCTTCAACCTCTGCCCCGGCGCCGCCACCCGCCAATGCGCCTGGACAACTAGCTAGCGGCGTCGCCCCCTTTTCTAGAGCTGGTATCAGGCCTTTGTCACTGTCTGTACACCCGGGTGTGGTCCATCTGCCTGCACCTCGAGACTGTGCAGAGTCTGCTCTGGGCGTTGCTTTCATGGCGGCACGGCGCTTCATGGGTCTCTGAGAGTGCGCTTGCTCCTGGCTTGCTCGGTCTCGGACTCGATTTGGTATATGGATAGTGGGTCTTTCACTCTGGGCCCCGCTGTCTCTACTGGCTGGTACTGCTCTTTGCTTCGGTCCGTCCGCTCTTGTCTGGGCTTCGTCTGGGCTTCTCTGGGCTTCTCTGGTCTCGTTTCTTCTCCTTGTTCTTCAACTTCCACCACTCCGCCCTATTCCAACCTACTACCCACTGTCCTTTCGTGCGTTATGCTTCTCTTGTCCTCTTTTGGGCGCTTCTCTTCTTCGGTTTCTCTTAATGTCTCCTCCTTTCTCTTCTTGATATAAAGTAAAGCCCAACAGTAACAGTGTGTCTGTCATCTGTTGCTGAAAATCATCTTATATTCACTTTTTTCTGTCATTTGTTCTGTATGGGCCGAAACTAAACAAAACACGGCCGTATTTGTATAACCATCCTAACCCTCATAATAGATCTGTTCTTGACACAACCCATACGGGAATCTGCATATCTGTGCAAGGTAGGAATACCTCTATACTTCACTTGCTTCCGTTGTGGCATCAGGTAAAGACCCGATGAGGAGCAACCTGCCAGAGGCTTTTTATCAGAAGTCTGATAGTGACTTTTGATTTGCACTCATTTTATTACTTACCTGACTCTGCTACCACGTTTCGCTGCCCATACTCTCCTAGCATCCACAACGACCCCAAAAATACGCGGCAGCATAAATAGCATTGCTTGAACAAGCACGTCCAAGGGGGATCTGGTCGACACTGCGACTTGTATCCAGTAGAAGATGTATACTGCGACAACCGGAACTGAGTGGACTACGGCAAATCGCACAGGGCCCAGGTATTGGATGCGGTCCTGTGGCAAGAGGGCATTAGAAGGTTGTTAGAACTGGGCAGCCGATCCTTTATATATTTAGTCTGTGGCGTGATCACACCGTACCATGATAAGTTCCTCATCCAAGCCATGCACGGTCTGCCTTATCACCAAGATGAGGCAAAATCCCCAGCTGACTGAAACGTCCTGTTCCTTGTAAATGTGCCACCTATAATTATAGGGAAAGGAAGTCGATAATTAGTGCGATGATTTGGTTCATGGGAGATCCATGGCCTTCCCCTCAGGTTAGAGTCGGTGGCCACTTACATGGTCATGGGAATGAGCTTTCGAAATTTTCGATTTCAATAAGTCAGTTCTGAGTTGATTCGTCGATATGGTTGAGACCCACACGCACTATTTCCAGCGCCCTACGCTGCTGCTGCGCAAAGCGCTTTACCACCGCGCGCCTTCCGGGCCCATTGGAAGCGTCGTCGGCCAGCTGCGAGAGGAGGTTGTAATCTGTAAACAGAGACAGCAAAAAAAGCCCGCAGGCTTCAAATATTGAGTAGACTGGCATAGAAAGCTGGTCGTTGCTGGAGACAGGAAGAGATGGGGGGAAAGGAAGAAAGAAAATGACCACAAAATGCCATAAATATTCAGAATACCTGATCCTACTAGCTTGCTGTGTCGGATATTCCCATTTCCCTTGAATAACCCTGATATTATGGGTATTAATACACGATGCCCGTTTTCAAAACTCGCAGCCGTGTCGTATAAACTCGTTCGTGACATTTATCTTCAATTTGTGGAAATTATACCGACTCGTGATAGTTTTCGTTGCATAGCCTTGCTCCCTTGTTTTCTCGTGTACGATTGATATGAAATCAAACTACTGTAATCTCCAAACGTGGGTAAGGAAAAGAGGTGTGGGGTTTATTATAAGCAAAAGACCTTAAATACTGCGAATCCAGGTACCTACGACTTCACAAAAAGCTTCGGCAGAATCGATCATGGGTAAGTGCCCCGCCCCTATAATCTCTTCATAAACGACCGCCGTTGCGCTGCCACGTTCGGCGTTCCACCTAATAGCCAAGACCTGCAAACCTTTTCCCACCTTCCCCCCACCGTCCAACTCTCCCGCCACAAGCAAGACATGGCCAATCTCACTGCGCAGGATGTTGACATCTTCACCGATCAGGTCGTAATCACTAAGCGCCCGTGCGCCCGCTGAAAACCCTGCAATGTCCGTATTCTGTATCATCTTGCCCACCCAGTCCGCGCGCTTCTGCCCAACAGCCGAATTATGTGTAGGGTTGCAAATGGAGCCGGGTGGGAACCACCTCGGTACGGTGATGTCTGCAAGCTTGCGCATGCCGTCCTCTTGAACGAGGCGTATCCTTTCTTCCCAGGCTTCTTTGTTGCCTTGCGGTGTTTTCGCTGCGGTGTCGCAGACGACGATGCTTTTAGTTTTGCTAGCGTACATAGCGCCGAATGCAAGGGCTGTTGCACCTCCTTGCGAAACACCGATGACTGCATGGACGGGTGTCGGGATGGAAAGAGCCTCAAGAAGGTTTGCGATGTCGGTTGCCAGAAGGGGAATTGTGACCGGGCGTTGACTTGAATGTTCGGGGAGAGTAGACTGACCATGGCCACGCTGGGAATGAAGGAGAATGTTGTAGTTAGATAAGAAGTGTGGCACTATATAGTTCCACATAGACAGATCGGTCAGGAGAGAGTTGGAGAACACCAGCCAAGGCGCATCGGGAGAGGAAATAATGGTTGTGGCGTGAATAACATGACTGGAAGTGGAATCCGGTGGGAACGAGGGAAGAGCAATACGATGCTACAAAGAACTATAAGCAAACGTCTTTTAATATATCTTATGTCGCGTACCTCTTTCCTATCTACTGGCCATGGAACTTCTTTGTCCGATATACCAGCGACATCAGTCGACAGCAAGAACCGAGAAACCATATTGTAAGACGCAGCTACCATAGCTGCCTCCACGTATAAATCATCGATTTTATTTGGGTCTTCAGTCAAAGATCTAAGCTCTTTCTTGAACTGCTCCACTACCTCCATGGGGACTCGGATATCGCGAGTGCTGTGATCTGTGAAGAGGACAGCCACGGCTTGTAAAGGTGTAAGAACGTGTTGCATAGCAGGCAGAGGGGTTTGGATGTCGCGAATGACATAAAGCTGCCCTGAGGTCAACCCCTCATTCCGTCCGACAATTTCGTGATGAATCCACTCAAAGGCAGCGTGGTTTATAGCCGCCACACGTAGAATCTGCATTGCGAACGTTATAGATCACGCTTCATAACTAAACAAATTTAATCGTACTATTGCTTCGCGAACATCTCCTGGAAGATTTCCCTTGTTTCTGACTGCTCCTAGAAGCGTGTTGAAGCCTCCAGCGATCGGTGGTACATGGAGCAAGTTCGCATCGAGAGGTGTGATTCCACGAGCACCGCGTCGCTCTCGAATGGCATCGGCATATGGGTCGGTGCCCTGGGGTGGATATCTTCCCGGCACAATGCGCGAGTTTCCTAGTGGAAAGTCTGCGGCCGTCATGATAGAAGCAAGGGACCAGTTTGAATCGTTGATGAAGGGTGTAAGTTGGGTGAAGGTTAGATATGAGATTACTTCGGCAATGAGGTATAGTTTTGATTGCCGGACTATAGAGTCCGTGACAATATTGATGACGGTGAGGTTAAACGCAACAGGAGCTTCAGCTTCACCGTCGAATGAGGTCTACAACGAAGTCGGCCAAATATATCACCAGCATTTTCGGCAACGCGGTTGACTTGGCTTTGTATGCATTACAAGTCGAGCATCGAGCTAGCCTGATCAAAGTCATGTTTGAAAGACGTGGTGAGAGGCGATATAAGTTCGACAGGGTCAATGTGTACATGTCTGAACCAGCGACCTTCACGTTCAGGATTTCTCAATTTCTTGACTGGCGATACATCGAGGAAGGCCGTTGGTTTGAAATGAGTCATGAGGTATCTATGACTTCAAGGCATAAATATGGTTGGGACGTTTTTGAGCAAAAGACTTCTTGTAATCAGGCTCGCGGATAGAATTTATTCATTGATTGCATCCTTCAAATAAAGAAGTAGCGTTGCCTATCATTGTATCAATGTCTGATATAAGAGGAGATTCAGTTCGGCATTTCAAGACAGTTTTCAGCGAAACAACGCCTAGAGAAATGACACGTACATGAGAAAAAGACATCGAGAGATATCATATCCAAGGTTCCAAGCGGAGTGGAAGTACGCATTGGCTGACCTCCCCATAACACTCGGATGAAGTAATTTTTAGTGAGCTTGCCGCTACTGGTGCTGTAAAGTTCGAATACAATCTGTGGTCAATAGCATCTTTAGCTGTGTCGGTTTAGCCAGATTCATGTAAAGATCTACCTCGGAACCCCTACAAAATCAAGAAAAGACAATATAAGTTAAAAAATATCAAAGCCACCTAAACAATGCAACGCACATCCCAGGCCACGCCATTTGTTCGACTTGCAAAAATCCGAGGAGAGCAGACATTGATCCATCATGAGCAATCTGCAAATAGAGCGTTAGCTCGGAACTTGAAATGTTACTGTGGTCGACCGCACATTGTGCACATATTTTAACTGAGTGATGAAAGAGGTCATCGTTTAGATTATCTTGCAGTAACGAAGAAAAAGGTGCGCTCCACTCCACCTTCGACTTCTTATTTACTTGATCCTGGAGATGTCCTCTAAGCTCCAGAACCCATGCGCCGTACCTGAGGGCAGAATATTTGGCAGAAGCAGGCGCATCCCGATATAAGTACGAATATTCCCAATTTCCTAAACGGTAAACCGTATTGGCCTAGAAAAAGGTAAAGATAAGCATGTGCGTGGATCAATAAGGACTGCAACTGACAAGTTCTTGAGAGACGCAGACAGAAGTGTAATTTAGACTACAGGGCAGAGATTTTCCATGGCATTGCTTCGCGCTTAGGTTATCATAGTAACTAAAAAGAATTCAGCCAATGAGTGGATGAGAGAATAGTGGAGAGAAGACGTACTGATCAAAGCTCGAATGCCAACCTGCGCTGTCCTGAGTTGCTATTCCAGAGACCTTGTCTAACTGCGCGTACACTTTTGCTGCTTCTGCTAAGTGTGCTTGCCAGACTGCGCCCGAGCTTCCAGTAGTATAATCGGACCGCAGATTTGAAGCAGTATTGCAGGAGTAAGTTGGTTCAAGGGAGTCATATGTGGCAGACTGAACGTTCACAATGGTGTCATCCGACTTCGACGAAGGAAAGAGTCCTGCAACTAGGCCAGAAGCCACTTGAGAAGTTATGACATTTGTCGTTACTCCTGTTGTCGTTAGCCTGGGTTATTTTCAATCAGGGAATGAGCAATGAACTTACGAATACTTGCAGTGGCTGGGTCAATCTTTGAGCCGAGGCCAAGTCTTGACGCATATACTGACCTGAGGTCCTGTAATATAGCTTTAGGGTGTAATCTTGTATCGATGATGTTTTTGCCTTACAGAACCGTGTGTGATACTATCTTCGAGTCCTTCGCTTGTGATTTGGGGAAATTGGCAACTGCTTGTGCGTGAGATATTGCTATTATGTTTATGAGGGGAAGGAAATGACGTACGAGCTTCCAGGGAAACCTGGGCCTACAGAGTTAGTCCAAGGATTTTGTGAATCCGTATAGGTTTGCCACTGCACATATGCGCTCAATTTCAGAGTAACTTGTCATAAAAAACATACTTACCTGCACTGGAGAGACCTTGGATCCGGGCCCACTGGGACTAATGTACGATGAATGCTCGTCCTCTTTGCTGTAACGTTACACACATACCTTGTAGATCCAAAGGTAGCCCCGGCCTTATCACAAGACCATGCGACGTCCTCTTTGAAGAATGTGTTCGAAGCGTAGGGAGTTCGCTTATGATGGCGTTGTATAACTTCCACGTATTCCAGACTGTATCGTTTTGGAGGTTGCCTGTCAGAAGGTTCACTAGGATCAGAGTGGTGCACATGAAGAATCGCAAATAGGACATACTTGTATTCACGAAGCCTTACATGAGGCATATTACACCAATTATACGTCCCATATTGCGCGTCCGGCGTGGTAGAACTGTTAAAGATTCCTGGAGCACCGTTCCCGCTCAGAGCAAAGGTAATGTTGTTGATGTTTGACGCGACTGGCGGGTAATGCACTACTTGACCAGCAACCACCACCACGTTCGCTGCAAGGATAACGACACCAGCTGCGAGCATCTCTAATCACCATCGTCTTGAAGGATCATATGTCGCCTGATTTATATAATTTCGTATGGTCGCTGCGCGCATGTGCGCACTGTATGTCGGATAACAACCAATGTGCGCAATAGATGGAACGTGTCTCCTGCCTCATGACCACATCTTCCAGGAATACAGTGACCTCTCAATAAGCTGAAAGTCTTCGTCATAGGTACAACGTCGATTCCTACCACCACGCACGGCCATGGAGATCCAAATTAGACGCTGATAAAAGCCGTACATAAAAGACAGCGAAGGTTTCTCCCAATGGCCCAAACGATGCTGCGGATGCATATCAACGGTGAGGCTGGTGAGGGAAGGAGTCAGAGACAAGCCGACATCACGGAGCGGACCGTCCCGGGTGCGGCGGACAGCGCTGACGGCCCCTGTCCAGCGCTCGGCACCCGCATTGTCCTTCTTCATGCTGCTTCTTCTCCACCATAAAAATGCCAGAACCAACATCAAACACGTTCGATAGCCTTACAAGGGGAAACACACTCAAGGCCGGCGAAATTTCATGCTTCCGTGGGATGTCGAAGACTCGAAGTTCAAGATATGGAGACTAGTAGCCGAAGCTGCTTAAATACGCTGTCTGGAACCATCAAGTGGGAATTCACCAATGGTTCAACGCGCTATCTTCCTTGTCCTCGCGTCTTTTGCCACCGTCTCGCTCTGTGCGCCGCAACCAGGAGGAAGTCAGCAGTTCTTGGCTCAGCAAGCCTTGTCGGATGTTTTGGATCGCGCATCTCCCATAGCAGGCACTGGTTTTTCTTTTCAAGCCTACTTTCTTCAATTGTTAACGGAGAACTTGAAAGGCATCGACAATGGCTGTTCAAAGTCTTCGAAGACATGCGACTGGATGGCCAGATTACCCGATAGTACGGAGTTGGTGCATATGAATCTTCCGGGAACACACGATACATCAACCTGTACGTTTTCGTCATTGCTTCCTTGACAATTTACTGATACAACAGCAGGGAATTATACTGAGGAGAATCAAGCTGCTCTCGTCCGATATACCGGCCCGTAAGAACTTTTGTGGAAGACGATGCTATAGTCTACTCACTGTTTCCAGAATACCAGATGCCGAGGTATTCAGATGTCAAGAGCACTCGATATTACAGTCCCTGAACGAGGGCATACGCGTCTTTGACCTTCGAGTCGCGTATAACCCCGGAAATGACACGATAGGCTTTTACCATTGTGAGTTCCGCTCATGGTTTCTTTGTTGTAAGCTGAATTTAAAAAAATGCAGCACAAGCTCTGCTCAGCCCGACTACTCGAGTGGAGGACGTCTTTTTCGCGTTATATAACTGGCTTGACAAGCACAGCACGGAGGCAGTCTTGGTTTCTATCAATCATGAAGGTGGCACAGGAACACCCGAAGATGCTGCGTTCTACGTGAAGTTGTACAACATTTTCAATACTCCTCTCGCCCAAAAATATTGGGTGCAAACCAACGGAACAGTAAGAGCCGATCTTTCTTTCGTATATTTTTACTAAAAATGATTCTAGCTTGGTACACTGGGCCAGGCTCGTGGAAAGCTTACTTTACTGCAGCGCTGGAGTTACGACCTTCTTCCAGCCAACTTGACCAAGAGGATCGGCATACCTCTTGACCCTCAACATTGGACGGACAATGGCAAGGTCATCGAGCTGGTATACAATGTTGCCAGATCCCAGATTGCGTACATTGAGGCAAGGATCTTCGTTCTCCATTACCTACAGAGGTCTGACTTTACCGTATTTCTAGGACTTCTATTCAATCGCACCAACAATCCCCTTAGGCTCAGGAGCTCTTGCATACATCGATGCCAAGTTTGACGCTGTCACTGCACATCTCGAAAATGCGACACGTACAGATTTGCATCCTGACCAGCTGTATATCAGCTTTGCGAGCGCGGCTTTTATCGACGACACCCCGCCCATGACGCCCGAGGTCTGTTCCTTTTCCCTTGCCGACTCACCGAATCTTACTCTTGCATAGATTTTTGCATCAGGCAATGGGACAGACGTGCAAGGCATGAATGAGAGACTTCTTCCATGGCTGAAGGCAAGGAAAGGCCAGCGTTTCGGAATTATCAGTCAGTATTATTTCATTTGGCTTTTGTGTTAGCTTCATTGACGCATTTGTAGTGTTTGACTTTTATGACGCTGTTCCAGGACTAATCGAGGCAGCTATCGGTCTTTAGACAGTCTAAGCCCTGTCCCCGAATAAAACCAATCCGAATGATTTAATCTATAAAAACTCAGAACTTCGACCTTACTTGCTGACTTATAATTGCTCCGACCAATTCCGGTACAGCTTCATAAAAGTCTAACACTGTTTCTCCATGGTTAAGCAAACTGTGATAAGAAGCATGAGAAATCGACTCACAGATTATTCCAAATCTTTTACCACTGTGTTTTGTGAGCCATGGAAGGAGTTCGCCGTTTATTCCTTTCAGACTGTCGTCATTGCCAGCCGCATAAGTCTGGACATTTTGTTAGCCTACGAAGAAGGAAGCATTGGACGCTGCATACCTCCGGTGTCAAATCGGGCTCTTCAATGCGGAAGGACGCACTAGCGAAACTGATGAAGAGCTGGTCGGGTTGCAAGCTTGGATCTATCGCACGTTCCAGATGATTCTTGATTACTTGGAGTTTGTCCTCTATGCAACTCGCTGGATTCGAGTCGGGCGAAGGGTCTATACGGTAATAATCCTGGAGAAATGTAATCAAACATACATCCAGCGTGCGAGTGCTTTCCGAACTCACCTGGATATAGGCTACATGGCATTCGACAGCATTATACGTCAATTCTGTCGCCTTTCCGTTGACCGTCCAGTGTTCTGGATCCAGATGAATTCCAATACGTTCCGAAAGATGAGCTGGAAGCAGGTTAAAGTTGAACCTTTGCAATAAAATCAGTCTTCTGCGATTCTCGCCCAGAATTCCAAGCTGTTACAATGCATCAATATGTCAAACACTCGGAGGACGATTGGGATTCAGCAAACGTGAGTACCTTTCCTCTTGTTTGCGACCAATACTTTTTGGCCAGCTTGCTAGTCAAGATATGGTACAGTTTTTCCTGGAGTTTCGCGTCATTCGAAGTCCCGGTGCCGGGCTCATAATTCAACGAAACCAAGATCGTTTCCGTAGGATGGTCGTCAAGCCAATGATAGAGCCCAAAGAATACGTCCTCCATTCTTGTAGTGGGACTCAGGAGCGCCTTTGCTAAGATATGTGATGCCGATCAGTATAATCCTGTAGACCTTTGATAACAAGAAACAGACAGTGATAGAATCCGATGGTCTCCAGGTCAGGGTTCCAAGCATACCGAAGGTCAAGCACACGGATGCCATCGTTGAGCATGGCAAAGATTGAGCGACGCTGACATCGATAAATTCGTGAATCAGGAATCCTGGAGGAAAGTGTAAGTAATTCAGATTCTTCCTTCATGGGCCGTAATTCATTCATCAAGTACACTCACGGCCCAGTGTACCGCTCAAGCGATTCCTGGACTTCAGGGGTATAGTTCCCTAAACAAAATATGTTAAACTTTTGTGGACGACGAGAATTAATAGGAGAACACTGACAGGTGCAGGTGTCATGTGTCCCAGGAAGGTTCATATGCACGAGCTGTGTCTTATCCGGGAAATTAGCCATCCAGCGGCTGTACTTTCCACTTTCATGGTAGTCTGCTGTTGTTCCTGTAAATCGTATCGCAGTATCAGTCAGCTGATTAGTTCTACTTTAACGCTACCAGCTCACATTCGAGTGGAGACTGTCAGCCCAAACAATATTCCTTACCTAGTATCGGTTCACCTCGACGTATTATTTCTTCCAAAGCCGACTCCCGCAAAGCATTGGAACGTTGATCCATGGTGGAAATGAGCAGCGTGGGAGGGTCGACTCGGCCCTAGGTGCAAAGGTGTGTGTGTTGCCGGAGATGCCGGAGCGCGAAAACATATGGGTGCATGTGCTCGATTCAAAGTTCAAACACTGGAAGGACGCTATCGAGTACTATAAGGGCGCAATGAGCAGTCTGTGATAGAACATAAGATTCCATAGGCTTCAACTTCGGGATTAGGACTCCTACGATAAGAATCCCGGAAGCATAGTCTTGCAACGCCAACAATGATATAAATCGCAGATAACTTAAATCAAATACACGAATGGCAATCTGAGGCGTCAACGACTTTCATGGAAAGATTTCCACTTATTTCTCATCTACCGCATATTTTTCGGAGTTGCTGCATCCAAAGCTTCAGCTGGGCCCGCCAATCGTGCAGTGCATATGTTTTCCAAATCGTACATCGATTGATACTACGCAGCAGCCTTTATGATATCAGATGCTCTTTCTGCCAATAAGTAAACAGGGCCTTGAGTATGGCAACTGGGTATGAAAGGCTTTCAGAAATGCCAAATAAGAAAGACATACATATCATAAGAAGTATCATCACTTACAAAAACTGAAGCATCCACAATCCGAAGTCCATCTGCTCCTTTGACCGTCAAATCAGGATTGACAACCCCATTCGAAGCACCGAACGCAGACATGGCGGCTGTACCGACTGGATGGAACGCACTCCCAGCTTGACCTCGCACGTAGGTTTCGATAGTAGTATCATTTGTCACACCCACAGCGAATATGCTCCCGAAAGGTGCAACGACATAATCTGTCCATGCAGGTGCTGCGACGAAGCGGAGCGCGGCTTTGATGGATTCGCGTGCGGCGAAGATGTCGAAATCTGTGGTCATGAATCCGGGATCGACCATGGGAGGCTGGAAGGGATCGTTGTTCCTCAACTTGATTGTCCCACCTGTGGGATGTTAGCGCATTTTTTACGGTCGTTTGACAGCGAGAAACGCACGAGAAGTGGGACTGACAACTGCTGTTACTACGGTCATGAATAGTCGAGTAGCTGGGATGGCAAATCCTGGATCGAACCAAACATTCTACACATGCAATCATGAACATTTGAAGCTTTGCCAGAGTACGTGACTGAACTCACACTGAATATAATTTCCCAATGTGGGGATTTGCTCCCCGAAGCTGGATCCGGCGTGGTCTCAAAAATAGAAGAATTCGCAGGCAACCGAAAGAAGCCATAATTGTTGGCAACGCTATTCGCCAGCGGTCCAGTTTTATTCTGGAGCCACTGTGTCATGCTTGCATTTTGTATAGTAGGATCTCGGAGGAGACCGTCTAGAGTAGACCCCGTCACTTCAAATACGTTAGGTATCAGTGGGTGGTCGATTAGGTTGTTGCCAACGTCGGGATTATTAATGATGGTGTTGATGCGGATGTGGCCTAAATCGCTGCTGTTCCCGATCCCTGAGAGTTGGAGAAGTTGAGTTGTCCCCACAGTCCCGGCTGAGAGAATCACTTCTTTTCGGGCGTTGACTACTATTGGAGTGTCTGAGAATTGGCTGTTAATACGAGGTTCGAGGCATAAAAAAGAGAAGCGTGTTTTACCTACTGTAAGGTTTCCGGGGGCAGGTGATGCGACAAAGTGAACAGTGCGAAAAGAAGGCGCGCCAGTTGAAGAGTTTCCGCTTTGAATTAGCTGGATGACTGTGGCGTTAACAAGAACAGTGAGGTTCGGACGGGAATTGGCAGCTGCGAGGTATGTAGTGGAAGAGCTGCTTCTTACGCCTCCGCTAGAGGATGACTGGAGGAACCCTAATCCAAGGAGAGTATTATCGCCTCCACTGGTATCAGGCGTGTAAGGAAATTCAGCCAATTGTTGTGTAGTGGCGAAAACACGACTGTCGATGGAGTTGTTACTTCCTGGAAGGCTGATGGAAACTTCGCCTGATGTACCATGGGTGGAAGGCACGAATTGATCGCTGGTATCATGGCCATCGACAGGCGCCACCATTCTCTCGTGCTTGTTGTATATTCAGGCAACGGATCATAGACGGAACAGTAGAAAGACATACCTTGGAAACGTATTGTCTGATATGACCCCAACTCCACTGAGCATCGCCCGAGATGGTTCCTAATCTATTCCAGTCGTCGGCTGCACAGTATTGATGGAAGAGAAAATCTAAGGAGGTGATAAAAATATGCATTTACTTAGGAACCGCATTATGCACTCACTGATGCTGCTTGAACCTCCTAATACATGTCCTCTGGCGTAGGGTATGATTCTCTGAGCCAAACCGACCTGCTCAGTGGTTGTTGTATTCCAATCGTAGATGGTTTCTGAATCGTGGCTGAGTCTTCATTGGGTGAAAAGAGCGATTACACGGATAGAACATACTTGGGGCAAGAGTAGGGGCATTAAAAGGTATTTGAAGCGGTACTTCGCCATGGTCACTGCAATAGATATTAGTGGGGAGGCAGAGTAGTTCAACAGGTTTTACGTACTTTATGCCTGCCTCGATCACGAGGATAGAAAAGCTCGAGTTTTCCGAGAGCCGACTGGCTACGACAAGGCCAGCTGTTCCTCCTATAAGAACACGGAAAGAGTCAAACAACCGATGATGCGAAGCGAGTCAACGTGAACAGCGTACCTCCGACGATGATATAGTCGAATGTATTAGTGGTTAGCTGTGAAGGTTGAGTTAGGATTACGCCGAAAGAAGGCACGATAACCGCGAAGAGCAGGCAGAGTGGTACGTGTAACCACAAAGACTTCATAACCAGAGCAAAAACAAGGGGAGTGGTGGGCTGTAACGTGCAAGACTCGACGGAATTTTATAGCACAAGACAAAGATAGGTAAGAATCCCATCAGTTCTATCAATACGAGCAGGTGTCGGTTGAAACGGTGACTGGGCATAGAGGGAATCAACTTTGGACCTGCCGTTCACATTGTAGGTGGCGGGTTCCCAAGCCAGTCAAACAGTAATGGTCCGTATAATTGCCCGGTGTCAGCGGCAGTGCGTCGTCATCCTACAATTGTGAGAACCATAAGTACAGCTGTCCACGGTCTTGCGACTCTGAATGGCATTTAAATGCCTTTAAGTGAGTCGCGCCGGCAGCGTAAATAAATTGATGAAGTACGCCCATGCCCGGGTATCCTGCATGGGAAATAGGAGACAATCATGAGTTATAAGAACATAATTAAGGCTCACGGTTCGGAAGTATAGTGACCCCTGTCAGAGTTATAAGAGGAACGACTTCATGATCTTGTGCCTACCCTCCGATGTCTCTTCCAGCGTCTATTGTCCATCGAAGGGAATTGATAGAATCTATCGTTTGATTCGCCTTGAGCTTGAGAAATCCCAATTGTGCGACTCGGAGATTTGGGAATGGAGCACGGTCAGGCCAAGTTGAGAACCAAGGTTCTGATTTTGCTTCAAGTTAGACATGCTGAAATAGAGAACCGACTCGATAATAGATATAACAATAGCAAAGGTTCAAGTCAATACAGGATCCGCGTACCCCGACGGTACCTTTACTCTCGTGTTCCTGAATCTTGCAGACTTGGATCCGCCTCACATCTTGCCAGGGCTTACATTTTCTAAGTACTCGTTGGCCGCGGCAGCACAGGGAAGCAGTGGCACGCTTGAATGCTTCCAAGTTCCCAAAGACTGTTGTGTCTTACGGAGTAGTTCATAAAGATCCTGTTATAAATTCGAGGACGCCAATGCCCATGTCCTACATGAGAGAAATGAGGAAATAGTTATCAGTTATGACTGCATAATTAAGGCTCACCTCCGGGTGTGGATGGGGTCATTAGTGGTGGCAGTAGCTCACCAAAAGGGAGCGTGAGAATTAATAATGCTCAAGGGCGCCGGTTGCAGTACTAGCCAGTTTCGTCCCTTTAACCACCTATGCATCCCCGTTATTGACTCGGCTGGCAACATTATATCAGGTCTGGTCTCCGTTATGTCTAATTCCAACCAGCAAAATCAGAACCTCGGTCCTCCACCAGGATTAACGGTACTTCCCTCTCCGAATTTACCTATCGCCCAGTTGGAATCTCTCAAGTTCAAGGCGAACCAAATAATTGACTCTATAAACTCTCTTCAATGGACGGTAGACGCTGGCGGACATCCTGGGGTTATGCCTGCGTGGCCGGATATACTGTCCAAGTATAATGTGCTGCTTTCGCAGACACACAACTTATCGAATTCGCTGTTGAATCCGTTCCCAGCATCCACCTCATCAAAAGCACCACCACAAAACGTCTTCGAAAAGATTGCACTGCATCCCAGCATGGGCATGACGGATGCTCAACTGGATGGGGAGGTGGCACCTCTACTGCGCAATCAACAAACCACGGACGTGTTGAAATCAGAGAATGAAACAGTGCGTCGGTTGGCGGAACACATGAACACGCGGGGATCTCTGGGTGTACTCGGTATATCACCACCACCCGCACCTCCTGGAGGATTTGGAGCGCCAAAGAAACCGGAGTACGAGGACGTACTGAAGGAGTGTGCCGAGATCCGTGAGGCGCATGACCGACGTGTGGATCGGGCTGTGAGGGCTGTGATGATGTTGAAGGACAAGTTTGACTGGAAACAACGTGTCGAAGTTGAAGTCGAGGAGCCGGAAGAGCTTGAGTGGGACCCGCGGTTGGGCAAGGGCACCGAGCTCCCTATAGAAGTCGACGACGTGGCCATCGACACGGACGACGACGACGATGAAGAAAACAGCGACGAGAACGATGAATTCAATGTCGAAGGCGCGTTGGTCAACCATGACATGACGTCCCCTGCAACGGAAGGAAATTTATACGCGCCAATGTCTACTTAGTCATTTATGGCAACTATATACCCTAATTCGAATCCTCAAAAGTAATCTCCGCTGCAAAAGAAGGGTATATAAATCAAAGGGGTCCATTTTCTTCTTTTCGCCTTTCTTTCCCGCTCCTCCACCAGCGAGGCCAATGCGTCTCTCAACGTTCACGCTCTTTCTCTCTACTTTCGCTATCTTCTCGTCTCTCGTCACTCAAGTTTCCTCCGTACAAGCTCATGTTTTCTCTCGACAGCGGGGACACAACCGCTTACCTGCACCTCAAGCCCTTTCGTCTCGCCAACATCGTATTGCTCGTGATTTGATAGATGTATGCATCAACGTGAATGTTGATCTCCTCGCTAATGCAACGCAGTTGCTTGGGCTCCAGTCTCTTCTGGGTCCTCTAAATTTGGGCGGGGACATAAATCTATGTTTATGCCTCAAGGTATGTGAGCGCCTACATCAACTTGCATACTTTGGCTCACGTTCGTTACCTAGGATCTGGAACTTTATGTTGAAACCAACGATCAGTTAGAAGCTCTTGTGGGCCTTTTGGGAGTGGATACTGTTTGTGCTCTCATATCGGGCCTGGTAAGCTTTTGGGTTTGTATTGGAAAAAAGAGGCAAACTCAGACCGTTCGTCAGATCAATACATCTCCACAAGCTCAGCAATGCACCTTTCCACAACATGCACACCATACCTGCACCACGGCGGATCCTTGTCATTATGAATGTGATCCTCCTTATGTTCTCGAGGGTAGATCTTGTGTTTGTGCTCCTCCTTACAGCTCTTGCAATGGGATCTGCGGCTATTTTCCTCAGGTTGGCATTTTGCACGGTATATGCACGCATATATCTCACTTTTGTGCTCATCTTTGCAGGGCTGTGGATCGGCGACCCCCAAGTTATGGCAAAAGCGCGACAGTACAATTCTCACGCTTGCTCAGGCGAGAGCTTCATGTAAGGCTCATGAAACGGTGTGCGGCATCTCTGGTCTGGAAACCACACATGCTTTCGAATGCTTGGACATCAACACCACGACTGATAGTTGTATGTGCAGGCTCTATTGTTTGTCGCTCATACTTATGTCGTTTCTAGGCGGAGGATGCATGGCCCCTCATCCATTCCATGAAAAGGACTCTACTCGCATTCCTGTTGGCAAAGATTGCTCGAGTATCCCCAAGGCAAAGACTGTAAGCTGCGCGGCACGGACATGTGTAGTGCATACTTGCGTTGATGGCTGGGTACCCAATGCTCGCGGTTCTGGATGCATCGTCGACAGTGCTATCTCGGCTTTGAAAATGCTGAAAGTCAAGAGGATTTCCACCACTTCAATTGGACTAAATGCAACCTTGTCTACGGGAAATGATTTAAACCAGCATGTCGACACGCTCATGGCGTTAATCTTCGGTATCGAGGAATCCATAAACTCGACGACGGCGATTTCCAGCGACACCCCTCTTGACTCTTCGATTGACCCTTCCCTTATCGATGACGTTGTTAATACCCTAACCCTTGTCATGCAGTCGACCACACATGCTTCTCTGCACCACAGCCTCAAGAAACTATACCACAGCGAACGAGCATTACTTGATGCTCTCGATGCCTGCGCGTGCATGGATGATCTTTCTCTAGCGACTGTACGAAGTGATCTTTTGTTGGCCATCGAAGCAACAGTAGCTTTCTTGACTTGGTGCGATGGAGATGGAGATCTTGACACCGAACCGACTTCTACAACCACACACTCTTATCCACAAGCGCCCTTATCCGGAAGTCCTCCCACTAGTACGCTGTTGTCGATCAGTGTCGCTGCGGGAGCAGCTGCTACTTCGTCACCCATTTCACTTCCCTCTATTACTTCAGCGTCAACTCGAGTTTCCGTCCTGATCTCACCCACGACGTCCAAGCCTACTCCTGCAACCAACCTTGCAACCATCTCCATCGAGATAGGACTGGACGGCGTGCTTTCTTCATGGGAGCTTGACGACCAAGGAATCACTAGCGAGGATGATGTCTATGGACTAGACGTCAATGGCCGGTTAGGATCGAAAATCGTGCAAAGAGGCACGGTTGCTGCCGACCTGGGCCATTTACTTGATGGTCTCAGCACGCCCGGTACGAACACAAACGCAGTGGTTGATAGCCTACTTGAAGATGCACTGGATGCGAGTCTTGATGATACTCTGGACGACCTCGACCTCGGACGCCGGGATATTAAGAAAGGCCATCAGCTACAAGTTACCTCTGACACAACCGTTGTTACCAATTTGGGACCTGCTGTGAACGCACTCGTCGACCGCTTGCTCGAGCTTCATGGACTTCGTAGCCTACTGCCCTCAGTGACATCTGCGTTAGGATTGCCCCCTGTCACGAATCTTCCTACTTGTTCGACCTCGGATTTAACCCAATGCCTGGTCGATAACTTGGTCACTGCCACCTTCCTCGTTTTATCTTCATCGTCAATTTCCGCTCTCGTGAAGAACTCGGGCGAACTGCATTCCGTTAGTCTGGAGTCGATCAACGCACTGGACAGTTGCTCCTGTATAGAGAGTGATGGTTTGCAGAGCCTTTACAATTACCTGGGCTCAATTATGCATGCTTCGATGTTGTTGGCAAGTGCCTCTAACTCTTTGGGCCCTGATACAAATCTTCCCGGCGGCGTGAACGAGCCATTGACAATTGGGCTTAGGAAGCTTCTACGCGGCCTTGGGTTGGACGTCGGCCCTACAAATGTGGTCGTTGGCAACATTTTGGGCAATGGGTTGGACCACAGCTTGAATTCAATACTGGACGGGTTGAATATTGGCCCTAATGGTCAGTAACAGGCGCGGTAGATGTTTGACCAATGTTGTGTTCGTCGTATGATGGCTTTGCTTTCTGGCTCCACTTTCCGTTTTCTTTTTCTTGTAATTTCTCACCGCGATACTCATTCCACGATCTGGACATTTTGGCAGATTTTTGAAACCGAACTCTTTGTAATAGCTCTGTAACAAGTTGTGGCTTTGGGCATATGGACCTTTGTAACAATTTTTGTAAATGGCTTTTGTTGCCAAAGGAATTGACGTAGGGAATACACCTCCTTTTTTTGCGGATTTGCTTCCAAGTTCATGGAATACGGAACCTGGTTCAGAAGAGGGGAACATTTTCGTCGAGAAAGATTTGGACCGTCCATCATAAACTCAACGTCGACCCTGTTACTATTCAGTTTCAATCTTTGGTACTGAAAGGTCCCGACTTTTGTGTTTCTTTTCTCTGAGTCTGAGTCTGACCTTTCTCTAACAGTCGCGTTCGTCGTCTCGGATTCAGAGGAAGGCACTTTTCATTTTCGACCAGATCCAAGGAAAACGTGGATTGGGGCACGTACGTTTCTGCGTGCGTTAGGTATGGTACGTCGTTGCCATCGTCGTGGTGGTGTATCGAGGTCAAGACACGTTAAAATAGGTTAAAATGTGGCATTAAACGACAATATTTTCGAGAATCTGACTGGCAGCCATACACAGGCGAGCGGGCGCTCGGCAATGTCCGAAGATACTACCCCGACGCGCAATGAGAAATGCAATCCTACCTTTTAGTCCACATCATCCCACACAACAAGTTTACTCCTTTAGGGTTCGTCGACAGACCGCACAAACTAGCCTCTGCACTCTATTGAGTATTATTACGACGCTGAGGTCGACTACCACCGTACCTTTTCATCCAAAACCTGAACTGGTAGCATGACCGAGTAGGTAGGTCTCATCATACTCCAAAATACATACTTACTGTAGGTGTGTCTGCGGCTAGCTCGACAGAAACCTCATCTTTATCCAATGCATTTCCTGAAAATTGGACTATGCCACCAAAGCCAAAAGTTGCTTTGGATTCCGGGCTTGTTCGAATGTTTGGCTTCCAAATTCATCCTCGCCAGGTATTCGCAATTGCTATCTTATCTTATCTTTGTCTGTGGATGCTCACATCAGACACCAGATCACCAAACCTTGTTGACCAAGTCACGGATTTGATGATTTGAAGCGTCAAAACGAGAACAAAGACGGTTGGTGCATTCAGATCATCAGATTGGGCTACGGGAAGTCATCCACTGTTCCAGCCTTTACCAAGGCAATTTCAAGCCATCAAAGTGCCAGTAAGATGTGGTTTCCTTCATGGTTAAACCCTCGCAGATTTTCACCAGACGCATGGCGGCTTCGCAGTGGTGAGATACCGGACGTGGGGTGCATATTGCATGGTTCATATACGACAACGTGTTCACGACGTGCCAGTGTATATCTTGAAGGGGTGGCATGTCGATTCGGTGCATGTAAGTGAAACATGCTTATCTTGTTCGATGTCGAAGTACCCACTCTTCCGCCGTTTTAGTCACAGAAAAAATGTGTCAAACCGGACAAAAACAGGAAAACTTGCCATTCGCTCGAGGAAAATGCTGTAGGTGATATGACTAGACATGTCAATGCTAAATCAATGGAACCCAGTGATGTGGCGCCCCAAGCAAAGTATACATATCATCATCATGTTTCGAGTCAAGAACCCAATTACTACTAATACCAAACTAATACTGCTGGTGATTTCGAATTTACTATCCGTCTATTTGAGTACGTGTAAGTTATCACGACGATACAGCTGACAAGTGGTCCTGCCCCTTGGTAACAGTCTCGACTCTCCCGACACGACGTGCGCGACGCGACACAATATTTTATCCCACGTGTCGAATATTTCATTTCACGTGCGCTAAAGACGAGTTACTTAAAGCTACACCGTATCTTTTCATCATCCAAAACCTGGACCACCATGTCCGAGTACCTAGGTCTCATCATACTCTAAACGTGTACTTACTGAAGGCGGTATTCCTAGTTCGACAGAAACCTCAGCTTCATCCAATGCATTTCCTGAAAACTGGACTATGCCACCGAAGCCAAAACTTGCTTTCGATTCCGGGCATGTTCGAATGTTTGGCTTCCAAATCCATCCTCGCCAGGTAATCGCAATTGCCGAAAGGCTCGGTATCGATACAAGTTCCGGATACGGCGGCTGTGCAGACGAAGTCTATGCGCGTGTTATGGAGGAGCTTCCTCCGGAGTGGAGGCATATGAACGTAGGGACTTGGAGGAACAAGGATGGTCACAAGATCCTTACCAGGGTTCTCTACTACAACACGAACGCAGATGAGGAGGAGATGAACAGGCTTCCTGATAAGGAGAGCATGATGCTTGTTCACAGACTCGTTTGTGCGACGGAAGGACCGCGCTGGTACAGATACACTCGCCGAATCTAAACACTGCTACAATGTCAATTACATTACATCACAGTGAGTGGTCCTACTTAAACGGATATGTACGCAGTCGTCACTTAACAAGCCAGGAGCTCCAGCCGTCTACCAAGGCAATTTCGAGCCATCAAAGTGCCAGTAAGATGCGGTTTCCTTCATCGTTAGACCCTCGCAGATTTTCACCAGACGCATGGCGGCTTCGTCAGTGGTGAGATACGGGACATGGGGTGCATATTTATCCATCCATGCTTTGATGGGCGCTCCCATCTCGGTTCGGGTCCAACCTTCATTGAAAATAAAATAAAATAAAAATAAATAAATAAAAAACATTAGTCAGTCCGGCCTTGGTAACATGGAATTACTTCAGTTGTACTCGCCTGGATGTATGGCAGCAGTGATAACGCCTTGAAATCTAAGCGAAGCACCCCACTTACGCGCGAGCCTGTAATGATATCAACAAGATTCCTTTTCTCAGTCGTCAATAGTCAATAGGAAACTTACATGTTAAGAGCAGCCTTAGCCACGCTGTAAGTGTTGTACTGCCCGACCATCTGGTAGCTGATCTGGGAAGAGGCTGTTACGGAGCTGAGGAAGATTATCCTCTTTAGTTGAGATTGCTTGATGAGGGGAAGGAAAGCGCGGGAGACGCGGAGAGGTGCGACGGTGCTGAGGGTCATTTCTTCTGCGAATAGATCTAGGTCGCTGTGCGAAGTAGTCAAAAAGCAGGTCCTATTGTTACTGAAGATGAGAGCGACTCACGCGTCTTCGAATGTCGTCGTTGGCTGGGGATTCTGTCCGGCGTTGTTGACGAGGTAGTCGAGGCCGTTTGGGAGGAGGGGTGTTATCTTGGCGACTGCTTCATCGACACTTTGTTGGCTGGTTATGTCGAGGAGGAATACTTTCAGGCTTTGGGGATGTTTAAGCGCCAAGGTGTTCAGGTCGTCGCTCTCGCTACGAGACGTGGCGATGATTTGATTGGCTTCGTCTTTGAGCTGAACCGGTGTGGTGATTAGAATTTGGAACTCGTTTTGTCAATGAGAGGCTGTTAGGCAGTTACATACGAGATAGTGGATGGTGCTGAGGCCTATGCCCCTGCTCGCGCCGGTGATTAGCCAGGTAGGCATGGTAGGTCTTTTGTAGCCAATTGAAGCGCTGTGGCCTGACTGTCAGTGGACGACGAAGGCTACGAAAAAGAAACGGGTAAGCATCAGGTTTTTACTCAGGTCGACAATGTCTGTACATGGATAAATGATGATGACCGAGGTCCTGTCTTTGATCTACCCAGCGTTGACGTTGATTGCTCACTTTATGCATACCCAAAATTGTGCCAATGCCCTGCTCAGGAAGGAGTTGCTGTAGTCCTGTTGTAGTCCAGACTTCACGCTGCTGCCTACACTTGGACTGGGCTTGAGCGCATGAGAAGTTTCTGGATCGGTAGATGCATATTGCAGCGTCTTGTACAATGCTAAGATGTATTTTGGAAAGGTATTGGAGAGTTAAAAACGTTTACGCTTGAAAGCTTGAAAGTTCAAATACTTACTAGCGTGACTAGGAGTAACGCATAACGGGTGTGACCGACGACTAAACAGGGGAAAGGTATTGGCGCAAGTCTGGGTCGACTACAAGAGTGCTCAAACATCAATGCATTACACTCAGTGACCTAAAGGCCTAACCTGCCAGCCATATGCGGTTAACTTTCTTCAAGTTTCGCCGACTGTGGATCGTTTTTATTATTTGACCGTTTCAACAAGGTTGTAGTTCTGTGGTACGCAGGCATCACTAGCTAGCTCGTAATCGACTTTCATGATTACTCGGGTACTCTTACTTGGGAGTCACGCGCTTGGGACGAACGTGCATTCCGCGAGCTTGGCTGCTAAGGTCCTTCTTTCTCGATAACCTCAGGCTTAAAGAACAACTATCTTTCGTTCTAGCTGAAACATGCGATAAATCTCTATGTCTGGGAAATGACCCTAATCCCCAGTAATTCTTTGGTCTAGCTACACCGTATTGCGACGAATAAGTGCTCGTGCCTGGCAAGTGACCCAATCCAAACTCAAAAGGCGAACCTTGGGCTAATATTTCTTAAGATTGGGGTAGTCTGTTTCTCATAAAGCTAGTCCAGCTGCCGTTATTCCATGCTTTCCGTCTACGATCTGATGCCTTTCTCTCCCACCAGCGCTAGAAGTGACTTCCCAAACCTTTGGCGCTTCCACGGATCCATGCCTCTGAGAACATCTGAGAACATCTCAGCATAAAGCAGATCGCCGCAATTGGCATAGATCACTTAAAGTTAGTTCAAAAAGCAGCGGGATTCGTTCTTTCTGATCCCCGCTTTTGCATACACGTCTTTTTTATTACCAGCCAATGGTACTCGTTCCAGCGACTTTTAGGTTTTCAGCTTAGGTGGCCGCATTTCACTCCGCCAATCCTGGGCGCTGGCACAAAAACCTATATAAGCCGATTAGAACTCGAATTTTCCATCCATAGCCCTGCATTTGAACCATGTTTCTCAATGCAAAGCAACTGGTTACAGATAACCTACTGCATGCCACCATACGCTCCTTTGTCGTCTTCCTCTGTTTGATCATCAGGAGGAAGATAGACGCTCGCAAACGTAATCCCAGAGGCTTGCCCCTTCCTCCTGGTCCTAAAGGCTTGCCGTTTGTCGGGATGCTGTTTGACAACCCGGTTGATAAGCCGTGGCTCGCCTACGCGGAATGGTCCAAGAAATATGGTGAGGTCTAATCGATACAACGGCGATGTGATGTCTCCATTAAATATGCTTTTTTGTAAGGGACATGGTCTACTACGAAGTCCTAGGACAACCGATCCTCATTCTGGGAAGCCTCAACAGGGTGAATGACATCTTGGAAAAGAGGTTACTCTGATCGAGTTCAAATGCCCATGGTCGTGGAACTGTAAGCTTTGTTTCATTCAAGTTGGATCCCAGAGACGCTGACTGTGCGCTATAGAATGGAATGGGGTTTTGCTTTCACCGCCCTGGCTTACGGCTCCTGGTGGCGCCGTCATCGTCGGTCTTTCAATGAGAACTTCCATCGGAACGCGGTGTTCAAGTACCAGCCCAATCAAACACACGAAGTGAAGCAGTTCCTCATCAGGCTACTGGTAACTCCAGAGGACTTCATGTATCACATTCGGCAGTGAGTCCTACGGATTTCGGTATGAATATTCAGTACTGATTCTGTGCTTAGTACCTTTTCAGCTACGATTATGAACCTTGCGTATGGTATCAAAGTGAACCCTCACGAAGTATCTCCTTATATGACCCGTGCAGCGGAGTCTTTGGCAGGTTTTGCTGTAGCAGGTATGACCGGCACATTTTGGGTTGACTATATACCTGCGCTGAAATATGTGCCGTCTTGGTTTCCGGGAGCCTCGTTCAAACGCCTGGCTGCACACTACAAGAGGGTCAACAACGATTTGACGGAACTCCCTTTCAAGTTCATCGAAGATCAGATGGTAAAGTGACAGTGTTTTTCTTTTCGTGAACGTGGATTTAACCTTTTAAATTTCCCGTCATCTAGAAAGCGGGAAAAGCTGTCCCATCGCTGGCAGCTACCTTCATTGAAGCGTTACCTCCTAAGGGTGATCCCACATACGAAGAAGAAAGGACCTTGCGAAAAAGACTGCCGCGGTTACATCGGTACGTATTGACGGCCTCTTGTCCGAAGTGCACAATTTTTAATTCTTAAAAAATCGACAGGCGGAGCGGAGACGGTAAGCCAAACATATGCACCTTCCGTCGAACTGAGCGTCTAGCCGTATTTCAGACCGTCTCCTCGGTTCAGACGTTCTTCTTGGCTATGACATTGTACCCCGAGGTACAGAAGAAGGCTTAGGCAGAGATGGATAGTGTTGTGGGATCCAAGAGGCTTCCAGACTTTTCTGATCGTCCTGACCTACCGTATATCAATGCCCTCATCAAAGAAACGAGTCGATGGAACCTTGCCTACCTCTTGGTGAGCCTGCTTGATTACCAGTGTTACACCTGTTTACTGATGTTGGAGCCTCCAGCTGTTGGGCACATGTCCTCCAATGACGACGAGTACGACGGGTATTTCATTCTTAAAGGCACGATTGTGTACGGCAATGCATGGTGCGCTGAAAAGTATCAATCACGGAGAGTGCTAGGCTAAATTGAGCGTCTAGGTCTATTCTGCACGATCCAACTATCTATACCAAGCCTTCAGAATACAGACCTGAGCGATACTTGAAGCCTGATCCCCGTGTTAGAGACCCAGAAGTCGCGGCATTTGGTTTGGTCGTCGGTAAGTTTCTGATACTCGCTTTTTCGCAGTACAAATATCTAACTGTTTGAAAAAAGTGTTCGCCCCGGGAGACACATGAGCGACAACTCGCTTTATTGCATTATTGTTTCGACGCTTGCTGTATACGACATCAAAGCTCCGGTCGATCAAGATGGCAAGCCTATGATGCCGAAGGCCGCATTTACCAGTGGATTACTTACGTATGTGTATTTTCCTACACCGCACGAAACGTGAACGCTGGTTTAACGGTGATTGGTCAATGCATGCAGGTATCCGGAACCCTTCAAGTGCATAATTAAACCCAGAAGTCGGGCAGCCGAGGACTTGATCCGCGAATCCGTCTCGGAGACGAACAACGACTGAATCGAAGTTAAACTGCATAGCGTGTTGTTTACGGCGAACCTGGATACCAGTAACGAACGAATCCTCCAAATTGCTACATACCCCAACAAGAAAGTCTTTGCGTGTTTTGGAGTTTTATGGTCCTGCATTCTCTGATAAACGTGCGATTTATGTGATAGATTGATTTTTTCCCTGAACTACCTTTAACAGTTATTGGACGAGGAAAGCGACATGCAGTTTCGAAGATTCAAGTTCAAGGACTAAGCCTTCTTAGTGGAATGACATGCGAGTACTTTGCAGTTGGCCCGAGATTTTCTTCATAATCCAATTGCTTATACTTTTTTTACGAAGCAAACCGAGCCTCGAGGCGAAAGGCAGTTTTATCAGTCGTGAGACTTGGAGCTTGGAGTCTCGGAGTTGAACCCAGGAACATTCGGTGTGGTGTCTCCATCCATTATTTGAATCGATGGGTGCTTCCATTAACAAGACCTTGTACCTCTGACCTACCTGGAAGTTTGTTGCTTCGAGCGTAATGGCCACGACGTTATGAAAGCGACATCGTTGTGCCAACCGGGGGGGCCTTAGTCGTGCTGAGGGTATTGACAGACTATCGCTGATCTGGGCACTAGAGGCGGTCACGGAGCTGGTTGCTGCGGGAGATTACCAGACGAGGGTGAGAAATGCGTAGGTACTTTTGAATAAATAGGGTGTTTCACAGCTAGGTTTTTCGGCTGGTTTTGAAAACCGTTTTCCATCCCGGTTTTCAAAAACCGACTGGAAAACCCGACGAAAACCAGCAGTACCGTGAAACCCTCTCCCTCGCATTATATCCGTTGAGCTGTCTGCAATTCCGTTACTTCACCACCATTGTTATTATCCACTACATGTAGTGTTGCCGCGGTCCGGTATAGTTCGGTTTCGGTTTGGTTTTACCGGTTTTGTAATAAATTTATTAACTAGACCGGACCGAACCCTAAACCGTGGTCTGGTTTCTGGTTTAAACCACGGTTTGAAACCGAATATGGTAAGGAATCTGGCATCGGACTTCAATTGGACTTCGAGAGGCAAAGTAAGTCCACTATGTGCCCTAACGTAGACCAGCATGCCCATTTATGCTCAGTAGTGCTTAAGAAAGTTCATAAAAATTGTTTTCAGGGAGTGGTGGTGCTTATTGTTCCTACTACAATTTATCAGTCCTGCGGCACACACGCGCGGCTGCTCAACGGCTTTACGTGTTTGCTACTCCGCTATATTTAGTACTGTTACATAATCAAGCGAGAGGTTGAATCTGTGTCCTTCGATTGATCACTCGATATTGCCTCCTGTTCTGGATTTTAAGTGAGTAAAGCCTCCACTACCACTATAGACTACTTATCATAATATATATGAGCCTTTTAACTGTTCAACCTGCTGGCAAGACAAACACAACACGAACAATAAAATGCTTTCCAAATATGGATTTAAGTCACGGTTCGAACCGTAGTTTAACCAAAACTGGACCGCCAAAACCGTAAGCCGGCGGTCTGGTTAAAAATGGTTAATTTTCGGTCTAGTTTGCGGTTTAGACCGAACCGGACCAGACCGCGGCAACACTAATATAGGGTCTGTTTTCTATCGCGCCCCCAAAACCGGGCTGGAAAATTGTTACATAATCTTCGGAGTTTAAACCTGCGGTCCGGGCAGTCGCGTCAATATAGTACGCGTCGCCAATGCGTCGCCAGCAGTATTTTCTGGCTTGTTCTTGATGCAACTTGATGGGCCTCGTCCCAATAAGTTGCATTAGGCCTATAACATTCCCATAACCTCTTGTAATGCCATAGAAATTATCAAATGCCTATAATTTCAGTGAATATCCCTTGATAACCTGTCACCTGTTGCTCTCTGTGAGCTGCATTTCTTTGCTGGGACCGAGGAAGTGCAGAAACTTGGCTGATGGGCTTGAATTGTGGCATTACTGTCCAACCCAGCAGGTCATAGTAGAATAGAAATTTACTCATAAGTCAGAGTGGATTCATACATGGGTTGCATGCTTTTTAAAGTCAAAGAAAGGTGAAATACATGTTGAATACGACGAAAAGACGCAACTTTGAGAAGGCTATCCAAGCTTACGTAAGCGCGCGAAAGCCACGAACGCACACCCCCGGTAAATCAGTTGGAACGATCCCAGACTCTAACGGGCACCTGTCCAAATTGGGACAGTGGCCGAGACTAGTTTTTGGATAGAATCTGGGAGTTGGAAATTCCGGCGCACGTATTCCAACACGAATTATGAGCTAATTTTCGGCTACATAAATTAGTCCCGAGTCGTCCTATTTTTTCTTGGAGATGTACAATCGGGACTCGGTATGTTACTTGGAGTATGCTCCTCTTACTACTTACTACCTCTTGCTACTAAGGTGCTCCGAGTCCTTACTGCACAATGTACATGCGCATCAACCGCAATATTCCAAAATCTCACCAAAGCTAAAATACTACACATAAAGATACCCGGGACTCTTTCACATGAATGCCAGCAGCCACGCGTAGAGCGACATTTGACGTCTCTGGCATCCCTATCTCGTTGGCTCGTAGAAGGAGGTGCTGTTTGCTGCTTGAGCCCCGCACTTCATGAAGTCCCGAACGTTATCTCTGGATGGTTGAACTTAACTTCGCTTTAGGTCGCTCGACTCGAGCAGAAGAAAAGAAGAACCCATAGGTGCTTTGATTTATTTCTACTGACGATACGTGATCTGCCTAGGAAATATGCCTTAATCGATCGAAGAAGCCGCAGGCATCACGCTTGTGTCAATCCGTTATCTTTCAGTACGAACCGACTGCAAGATATTCGGGTATTAGAAAAGGGCCTGTTTCCTATTTCTACGTCTGAATTGCCACGGTTTGTCGATTTTCATCCCACAGGTTTATTATGGGCAGCCGAGGGAATAAAGAACAAGAACTGTGGAAGACGCAACTTCGAAATCTCATCTCACAAGCGCTGTCTCGAACTTGGAAACTCCTATATAAAAAGGCTGGAACCCGAACTGATTTCTTATCCATTCCCCTGCATTTGAACCATGTTCCTCAAGACAGGGCAACTCGTTGCACATAACCTACTGCATGCCGCCGTGCTCTCTTTTGTGGTTCTGGTCTGTTTGGTTATCAGGAAGAAGATAGATGCTAGACAACGGAACCCCAAAGGCTTACCACTACCTCCCGGTCCCAAGGGCTTACCGTTTATTGGGAGTCTGTTTAACATGCCAGTCGACAGACAGTGGATTACTTATGCAAAATGGTCTAAGCCATATGGTGAGCCTATCGAGGAAACGCTGATATATCTTTCTGACGGGTTTTTGGCAGGTGACATGGTCTACTTCGAGGTCCTAGGACAGCCGTTCCTCGTTCTATGCAGCCTCAAGAGGGTAAACGACTTGTTGGAAAAGCGGTCGTCCAACTACTCTGATCGAGTTCAGACGCCTATGCTCATGGATCTGTAAGCCAGTATTCGTCAAATATAGATTCCACTGGTGCTCATCGTTTTGTTTTCTTGAGAATGGATTGGGGTTTCGCTTTTACTATGTTGCCCTATGGATCCTGGTGGCGCCGTCATCGCCGTTCTTTCAACGAGCATTTCCATCAGAACGCGGTGTACAAGTATCAGCCTGTCCAAACGCATGAAATGAAGCATTTCCTGAATGATTTATTGGTAACACCCGAAAATTTCCTGCATCATATCCGACAGTGAGTTTTGCGAATTGTGGTCCAAATGTTTAACGTGAGCAGTTGGGCTGACTGTGTCTAGTACCTTTGCAGCTACGATTATGAGGATCGCGTATGGAATTAGCATAAATCCTACTAATGACCCTTACATCTCCCGTGCAGAGGAGTGCTTAGAAGGTCTTGCAGCTGCAGGCATAGCTGGTTCATTTTGGGTGGACTACATCCCTGCGTTGAAGTATGTACCTTCGTGGTTCCCAGGTGCTTCATTCAGGCGAAAGGCTGCACACTGGAAGAAGGTCAACAATGATTTGACGGACATCCCTTTCAAAGACGTCGAAGAACAGATGGTATGTCCGTTTTTCTCCCTAGAAATGTGAATGTTGGAGCAATTATCACGTTACCCAGAAAGCAGGAAAGGCTCTTCCATCATTGACAACCACCTTCATTGAAGGTTTACCACCTCAGAATGATCCTACATACGAAGAAGAAAGGACCATAGCGAAACACACTGCTGCGATTGCCTATGTCGGTACGTATTCGTAGTTCTCTGTCCACAATTCTAGTCATGGAAAAAATCTACAGGGGGAGCGGATACGGTAAACCTAACTATATGCACCTGTCAGCAAGATGAGCATCTAATGGGATCCTAGACCGTCTCTTCTGTCCAGTCGTTTTTCTTGGCAATGGCACTGTACCCGGAAGTACAGAAGAAAGCTCAAGCAGAGCTAGATCGTGTCGTGGGGCCCAATAGGCTTCCAGACTTTTCCGACCGTCGAGACTTGCCGTATATCAACGCAATGGTCAAAGAAACGGGCCGGTGGAACCTTGTCGTGCCTCTGGGTGAGCCTGCCAGAATCCCAGTGCGATGTATTTACCGATTTCACTGCATGCAGCTGTCCCGCACATGGCTTCCCATGACGACGAGTACGATGGGTATTTCATTCCTAAAGGCACGATTGTGTACGGCAATGCATGGTGCGCTGAAAGAATCAATCACGGAGAGTACTAAGCTAAATTGAGCATATAGGTCCATTCTGCACGATCCAACAATCTATACCAATCCGTCAGAATACAGGCCTGAGCGATACTTGAAGCCTGATCCCGGAGTTAGAGACCCAGATGTCGCGGTATTTGGCTTTGGTCGTCGGTAAGTTTTTGATACAATTATTTTTTTCAACACACAGATGTCTAAAGGTTTATAAAGCATTTGTCCCGGTAGACACATGAGCGACAACTCCCTTTACTCGATCATTGCCTCGACGCTAGCAGTATACGATATCAGACCTCCTATTGGTAAAGATGGGATGCCTGAGATGCCCAAGCCTGAATTTACGACCGGATTACTTACGTACGCACAATCTTACAAGGCGCCACTTGTGAACCATATTTTGACACTAATCTACACTTTTCAGGTACCCTGTACCCTTCAAGTGCACGATAACACCAAGAAGTCCGGCGGCAGAGGCATTGATTCGTGATTCCGTGTCGGGGACAAATAACGACTAATCAACGCCGAACTGCATAGGAGCTAGAAACGTGGATAACACTAACGACGAATGCTATTTTAAAGTTAGCAGCTGGATACATCCACCGAGGAAGTCCGCTGTGCATGTTTAACGACGCTGTAGGCATTTAATGGTCCTGCATCTGTGATATTAAACGTACGATTGACCTGTTAGAGTGTATTTTCCCCTGAACTTCTCTTGACAGTCAAACATTATTGAATGTGGAAGATTATCCTCCTTCAAGTCTGAGTTTAAGGATTGTCGCCGCGTTGAAGTTGCGCGTTCTTCAAGTCAATTTACAGAATGCGACAAAGCTCACGTGTCGAGGATGGCGCGACGCGCGTCTGCCGTCGCCTAGCGGCATGTCTTGATCCAAAACCACCACTACGACATTTAAAGCATCCAGAAGTAAGGTTAGCACCGTTATAGACCGTTATGTTAGCGCCAGTGATTCTTCCTCGCATCTTAGTGCGACCTTTACTGTCTCGAACTTTTTCTGTCACCAGAGCCAGTCTTGTCGGCGGAGATGCACCAAAGCCACCAGAATACCATGAAGGAAGATTAGAAGGAACTGCCGGACAACATGACTGTTATATTTTACTTCATACTTCTCTGTCTCCTGAAGAGTTCCCCTCCGTTTACAAGACTCCACTTCAACTCGAACTAGTACGGCGCGCTTCAAAATGGGGAGGGACAGTAAACTTCTCGAGGTTGGAGGGAGAACCGGCGACTCCTGATACACAACCTGCGACAGTATTCTCTCATTTGGGCGGCAAGCTAGAGATACCAAACGTGACAATGGAGAATCTCGATGAGGTGGAAGAGTTGATTCAGAATCATATGAAAGGTCCTATCACGAAATCCACTTCGGAAGATATGCATATTTATGTATGCACGCATGGTGCTCGAGACTGCCGGTGCGGAGAAAGAGGCGTTCAGGTGTTCAAGGCTCTTTTGGATGTGGTAAAAAAGGAACGCGATATGAATCCGAATAGTCCGGCTCGTTTCATTAAAGTGGGCGAAGTAGGGCACGTTGGAGGCCATAAGTAACTGTTTATGACATCGTCTCGAGGCATTATTCTGACGTTTTGTTTTCTTAGGTACGCCGCGAATGTTTTGCTGTATCCACAAGGCGAATGGTGAGTGCAATTTTGATCGATTCTGAATGTAAATTAAACTATCTTCAGGCTGGGCGCTGTGAAACCAGAAGACGCTCCTTCCATCATATCTCAAGCTTGTGCAGCTTTGGAAAAGGGTGTCAGACCTCTAGACGCAAATGCGGAACCTCTTTTCATATCCAAATGGCGGGGTCGTATGGGTTTATCCAAAGAAGCGCAAAAGGAGCTCTTCATGAAAGTCACCAGTGGCCAGAAGGTTCCAGATGCATCCGAACTGGACCTTCAACCTGCGTCGCGCGCCTAAACTACTCGCACTTCGTGCATTATCTTTACGGAATATATCGAGAAAATTACTTTTTGTCGGCCGAATGACCCTCGCGGTAATCCACGGTAATTGGTCGGCCCGAAGACCAAAGATTATTCTCGAGACGAAGTGCCCTCGAGGATCGTTCTGAGTCATGCGAACGTTAGCATTTATAATGAGCACTCTTGCACCATCTCTGATCACTACCTCGCCATGGCTTCACGACTCAGTTTCATCACCCTCGATGTCTTCACGGACACCCGCTTCTTGGGAAACCCATTGGCTATCGTTCGCGTTCCTAGAAACCTCGCAAACGAGTTGACGCAAGAAGACAAGCAAACCATTGCTCGAGAGTTCGACCTATCCGAAACAGTCTTTCTGCACGAAGGAGACCTGGATTCCCCCATAACAATCGACATCTTCACACCGAATGACGAACTTCCCTTCGCAGGGCATCCAACAGTGGGCAGCGGATGGTATCTGTTGAAGCAGAACCCAAAGAAGGAGACCATCACACTCCAAACCAAGGCTGGCACCATCCCGGTAGTACGAGGCAAAGGAGGCAAGGTTTACCTCGAAGTGCCGGTGAACTTCAAGATCCACGCCCCGTACAAGCATCCTCGAATGAAAGCTGTTCAATCGCAGCTCAAAGGCGAAGATTATGTCAATGGCATGAACGCGGAACCAGTCGTGTCGATTGTAAAGGGGATGACGTTCTTCCTGGTAGAAGTCAAATCGGAGGAGGCTTTGGCAAAATTCCACACCTTTCCTGAAAGGCTTAAGGTTCCAGACGTAGGAGATTGGGGCGCTTTCATCGGCTTGTACGCCTTCTACCAGCGCCCGGATGGCGTTGTGCGAACACGCATGTTTGCAGACGGTATCGAAGATCCTGCTACAGGTTCCGCAGCATCGACATTGGGTGGTTATTTGGCGACGAAGAGAGGGCAAGGAACACACAAGATAAATGTTCTGCAGGGAGTCGAGATGGGAAGGAAAAGCGATATTGAACTTGTGGTGGAGGTCGGCAACAATAACGAAATCGTAAAAATACAACTTGGAGGGGGAGCAGTCGAGGTTATGGAAGGAACGGTGATTCCTGCTTAATTTCTTATAGGATTGCGCAAAGCGGGTCAATACATCCAGAAGAATAACATTGTACAAAAATGGCGACTGGACGGACGTTCAGAGCACGTTGATACCAAAGTGTGAGCAAACACTCAAGCCTACAGCACCGGCAAAGAGAACAAATGCCGCTCTACGCACAAAGGTCTGCGCTGTGAATGTCTGGGCACCTGCCGCCCCTGCTACGTCGATGGCTTTGATCTCAACTTCCGAAAGTTCTGCCAGTCAAAGACTTCAGTCTGCGAGCAAGCAAGGATTCATGGACGAAAGAACACGAACCTAGATCACCGGCTTTGATGTAGCCTTCCAGCCTGGATTTCTTGGAACTAGTCCTATTGCAAGGTCAACACAAATCAAGGCGATGACACGAGAAATTCCTTACGTTAATGCAACAGCCCCCTTTGCTTTGATCCACGCAAGAAGAATTTGATCTTCGGTGGCTCCAAGACGTTTCGCGGCTGCCTTGACGGGAACATCAACTGGTCCTCCAGGGCGTTGAGTTACAGGACTTTTAACATGCCCTTAGTACACTTAATACGCCACTTCTAAGAAATATAACGCACATAAGGGGACTGTACGCCTCGATAACGATGCCCTTTTTCGCGGAGTATTCCAAGAGAGGAGCCTGCTTCTTGTAGACATACGGGTGAAGGATGATCTGCAGCACCCATGCCGTCAGGATATGAAATTTCGCTAGAGAACCAAACAGCGGACAGACCTGGTTGACGGCTGGCGGAATCTTGGCTGAAGCCAGCAAAATTTCTACATCCTTGATTTCGAAATTGCTGATACCAATGCTCCTGCGACGCGAGAAATTCAATGAATGGAGCCTACAAGACGATTATTTGTTAAATGACACTCACTTGACCAAGCCAGCATTCTTCAACCCCTCCATTTGAGCCCATGCGGTTGGGATATCAGGAACGGCGAGTCGGGGATGGTGGATGAGATACAAATCAACATATTTCACACCAAGCTAGAGCAAAGACAAGTCAACGAAATGGCAAGAGTTAGTAGCAGGGTAAACATACATTCTTCAAGCTATTCCGGATAGACGTCTCGATATCCAGACCATCCAAGCCGCTGTACTTCGTCGTGATGAAGATATCATCTCGAGATAGGCCGCTCTCGTGTATAGCTTTCCCAGCTTCGGCTTCGTTTCGGTAGGATTGGGCAGTATCTGAAAGAGTCCCTTTCTTAACTTGGTTGGTGCCATGGACGCGAAGCACACGCACCAATGTGACTGAATCCAACTGAGATAGCTTGATCGACCTGGTCTACGGTCGTGTCGTCGACGGGGATTTTCCACGTTCCAAAGCTGTCTTAAAGGTCATTCAACAGCTCGCGACTGCAGGCCGTCTTCCTTACCCGAGACCTGGTATCTGGTTACCTGCCCATCACTTTAGCAAGTGCGCGAAAGCCATGGCTCGGTCCACCTACCGTCGTTGAACTTGATGATATCCCAAGGCATACTTGATGTTCGAGGAGTGGAAGGAAGAGAAAGGTATCCTGGGAAGCTCCTTCATGAATCACAAATAGCTTGGAGATATGATGTCGCCATGAGCGTGTGGATAACGATGCTGACGGCGTGAAGGCAGCATGCGAAAAGCCTATTATATAAATGGCGGATCGCCTTAGCCGGAGGTATCCTTCCCCGGATGTGATGCAATTCACCTGAAGTAAGATTGGCCACAAAAGCGTTACAAATTTCATTGAACACTGTACAAAAGATACAAAAGTTTGGGCTTAAATCGATGCATCGATCCTCTCGCTTTTATCGACCTCATATAACACTTCAGTGCGGATAACATATTTAGCCCCAGAAAGCACGCCGCTTCCCTGAAGGTAAATATAAATGAGATATCTTTTCCACATTTATTCGTGCAGCGAGCACGTACCTCGTGCAATAAACTTCCTTTCGCGGCCCCGTGCGGGAAGACGCAGACTGTGCCTGTGCGTGGTTTGACAGGCCTGGCTTCAAGGATACCCTGTGTAGACGAGGGCAGGAAGAAGGTTGTGCAGCCGCCTTCAAAGTCGTCGTTGAGGTAAATGAGGAACGTAAGCCGAGAATAGACTGTCGGATCGGAGTCGTAAACGTAAGACGGAGGATTGGTCGTGGAGTCCAAGGCAGAAGATGGCCATGCCCCGTCAATCTGCAACTAGGTTAGTGCGTATGAAAAGAAGGGTAAAGAAGATACTGACATGGGGTCTGTACAAAGCGCCAGGGCGATACCTGTAAAGTCTGAAGCGCGAGTTAATGCCCTTGACAGCACCACCATGCACTGTCTGGGGCAGCAAATGGACAATCCTTTCGTATAACGTCGTGATAAAGGTTGTATCAGCCAACCAGATAAGATTGTGCGCGAGAACAGAGGATAATTGAGCCGCTGAACCAGCTATTGGTTCGTCTGGAATCAATCCAACTGCTTCTGCTGCTTTTACAAGGGATTGACATTCTGCCACTTCCAGAGCATCGTTGATGATGAATGCCCCTGGCACCCCAGGTAGTTCATGCTTCACAGGCTGCCGCGAGCGTTCATTGGAAGGGAGAAGAGGGAAGGTGTTCGGAGGCGAAAAGTATATGATTGCGGGGTGCTTATTTGGCGGCCGACGATCGGGTCCTGGTGTAATTTGCAGAGGTTTAAGGACTGCAACAGCTGCTTCAGAGATGGTTTCTGCGTTCAAATTCGCTTCTCGCGTCGACGGTCCAGCATCTACAGTGAATGGCGGATACCATCTCAGCCTGCTTCCAGGTTTCACGACCCCTTCATCAGAAGAGTTGGCTTGAGTGATCATCTCGGGCTGCGTAGTTCTCAAGATAGCGTCCAAGACCTGCCACACCCTATTTTCTTCGTCTTGCGACATCTGGGGTGTGAGGACCGCATCGCATTCCCTCACCCAGCGTTGTAATGCACCGAGCTTCGGTACTTGTTCACGGATGGCCATTTCCGCAAGAAATACAAGTGCATCGACATGTCGCTGGTCCACAAGCGCTGAAGATATCCTCGATGTCAGGGAGTGACCTGCTGTCGGATTAACAAGCTATGCATCTCCAATACGGAAAACACAAGCACCTGTGTTCGAAGTTTCGTGCGCCACTCTCCAATAGTCGTGGACCGCTGTCTTGAACGGCTTCAAAGCCTTCAACCCGATCAAAGACGGATTTTTTGCGAGCAACAAGAGAGTATCCGTAGTAGTATCCAGCTCGTCGCGGAACACAACACCTCCGACCATATCGCTGTCCCCGTCGTCGACTTGGACAATGGGCAGGATGGGACTACTAGGAGTCTCCGCCTTTAGCTTTTTCATGACAGAAAGCACTTTTTCTGGACCATTCTTGCGCTTTTTGGAATTTTTGGCCATCTTGATCCTAAGCTGGATCAATAGGGTTCTGCGTTGATGAGGGCAAGACGACGGTTGCAGCAGAGTCCAGAGTCCAGACAGAGAAAGATGGAGTCCCGGAGCTCCGGTCCGTGGCAAAGGCTTCCAGCACACGTGACCTCATGTTAGTGTTGCCACGGTTCGACTCGATTCGGTTACGGTTGACTCCGCCCGACTTATCGTGGGATAACAAAGCGCGTCGCGTCGTCGCTCAAGCGCTCACGTTGTGTCATCAGGAGACCTCAGACTGTAACTGAACGACGCTGGTCTAGAAAAACATATTTCGCCGCATACACTCACATACATCAGAATAAGTTACCCAGGGGCAGGGCACTTGACAGCTGTATCGTCGTGGCAAGCACGGCTCAAATACTGTATACGGATAGTAAATTCGAAATCACTGGCAGTAGTACATAATATTTGGGTTCTTGACTGGAATCATGATGATGATATACTAGCAAGTCACAAAGATAAAAGGCAGACAATCGAATTCAGTCGTTGTTTGTGACTGAAGAAGATTCGCGAATTAAATCTTCTGTTGGAGAGTTCCTAGGAGTTATGATGTATTTGAAGGGCACCGGGTACCTGCATAAAATGGTCGGTTCAGCTCTTTGAATGAGTATTGAAGGTTTGTTTCGCGGGACAAGAAAGTCACATATGTTATTAATCCATCGGTAAATTCTCTCGTCGGCACCACAGGTTTCCCATCTTCATCAGTCGGAGGTTTGATATCATATACAGCGAGCGTCGAGGCAATGATCGAGTAAACTGAATTGTTGCTCATGTATCTCCCAGGAAAAATGCTGTGCAAACTATTTACCAGGAAACCTACCGACGACCAAAGCTAAAAGCCGCAGTAGTCGACCGCTTTTCCAATAAGTCGTTCACCCTCGTGGGGCTTCCCAGGACGAGGAAAGGTTGCCCCAGCACCTCGAAGTAGATCATATCACCTACAGAATGTGCGCAGGTCAGATGGATGCATCAGCATTGTGGCTCATAGGCTCACCATACGTCTTTGACCACTCCGCATAAGTAAGCCATGGACTTTAGCGACTGGCCGGTCAACCTTGCGCCTAATTTCTTCTTGATAATCAAGCAAAGAGGGGTGGTGAAACAAAGCGTAGTAACATGTGCAATGCTATTCTGCAACCAGTTATCTTATATTGAGCAACATGGTCACCAAGGGGGAGCAATGGACCGGAAGGTAAGACCGACCCTGACCCTGTATATCTAAGGTGCTCCAACTAGAACATCAGATTCCAGAAGGACAGGATATTTTGAGATAACTCGGTGTCTTCATTCGCGCACAATCTCACAAACGTCTATCAAGTAGTTGTGACATGTCGTTTCCGGCATCGAGTTGCAATCCAAGAGACAGTGCCTGATTGGGCGCATTCTTTTTTGTTGTAATTGTTAAATCGAAGTTTTCTATCGAAGTCGTACTATCAGGTTCATTTATTGAAGTTAGGTATTGATTCTTCCTCCATTCAATCGTTATGTGTAGCCGACACGGATTCACGGATTAAATCCTCTGCTGCACGGTTTCTAGGAGTTATAGTACACTTGAAGGGAACCGGGTACCTAGAGAGAATGATCATTAATTGAAAATGAAAGTGCATCGAGGTTGCGTCTCTGAGCGACATGAACTTACGTTAGTAATCCAGTAGTGAATTCTGGCTTCGGTTTCATTGGGTTCCCTTTTGCATCGACAGAAGGCTTGATATCATACACAGCGAGCGTTGAAGCAATGATTGAGAAGAGTGAATTGTCACTCATATGCCTACCAGGACAAATCCTGTCGAATATGTTTAGGTATATCTTATACGACAAACCGAGGAGCGCAGGAAACTCACCGACGACCGAAACCGAAAGCCGCGCAATCGGGATCTCTGACATTGGGACCAGGGTTCAGGTAACGCTCCGGGTTATATTCGGAAGGGTTCGTGTAAACAGTTGGGTCATGCAAAATGGCACTAGATCAGACTCAACGTGAGTAATAGTATTAATCATTGAAGCTTGGTACACAACCTACCATGCGTTGCCATATACAACCGTGCCTTTAGGAATAAAGTAGCCATCGTATTCATCGTCATCGGAGACCATATGCCCAATAGCTACACATAAAAGCACATCAACAAAGAATCCTAGGAGATGGGGTACTGCGCCGTAATGGAATTGCAGTATTCACCTAGAGGTAGGACAAGATTCCATCGGCTAGTTTCTTTAACCAGAGCATTGATATAGGGCAGCTCAGGGCGATCCGAGAAGTCTGGAAGTCTATGGGGTCCAACGACGCGATCCAATTCCGCCTGAGCCTTCTTCTGTATTTCGGGATAAAGTGCCATTGCCAAAAAGAAGGACTGGACGGAGGAGACAGTCTAATAGTACCCCGTTAGGTCTTCATCTAGCTGTAGATGCATATAGTCGCTTACAGTGTCCGCTCCAGCTAATGCCATTTAGTCAGGATTCAATGTGGACAGTGGAGACGAAGTCTTGAATACGTACCAATGTATGAAATAGCAGCAGCGTCTTTCGCGATCTCCCTTTCCTCTTTGTACTTTGGATCATTCTGAGGAGGTAAGCCTTCGATGAGAGCAGCAGAGATTGACGGAGAAGCTTTCCCCGCTTTCTAAAAATGCAACTATCAATTTAGCGCCAAAATTTAGGGAAGGTGAGAAGGCGGTCATACCATCTGGTCTTCGACGTGTTTGAAAGGGATTTCTGTCAAATCGTGATTGATTTTCTTCCAATACGCAGCCTTTCGCTTGAATGAAGCGCCCGGGAGCCATGAGGGCACATATTTCAAGGCAGGAATGAAATCAACTAAAAATGTGCCCGGGATGCCTGCTGCTGCGATTCCTGCTAGGGATTCCTCCGCACGACAGATATAAGGGTCTTCGGAAAGTTTGACGCTGATGTCGTATGCGGCGCTCATAATTGTGGCTGCAAATGTACTACAGACAAAATCAGTACTAGATAATATTCCAGAAAAATATGTACGACTCACTGTCGAATGTGATGCATGAAGTTCTCGGGAGTTACCAATAATCTGGCGAGGAATTCTCTAACTTCACGCGATTGAACTGGATGGTACTTGTGCACGGTGTTCTGATGAAAATGCTCGTTGAATGAACGACGATGACGACGCCACCAGGATCCATAAGGCAAAAATGCAAAATTGAAACCCCAATCCATCCTAAAAGAACAATGAGTACCGTTGACGCACGGGCAACTAGGTACTCTATAAGCTTACAGGTCCAGGGCCATAGGCATCCCAACTCGATCTGAATAGTTGGACGACCGCTTTTCCAACAGGTCATTCACCCTCTTGAGGCTGTTCAGTACAAGGAAAGGCTGCCCCAGGACCTCGAAGTAGATCATGTCACCTGCAGAAAGGCGCAATTAGAAGAATATCCCACCATGGAGCCAATATGCCTCACCGTATGTCTTGGACCACTCTGCGTAAGTAAGCCATGGTTTATTAACTGGCCTGTCAAATAGCAACCCGACAAAGGGTAAACCCTTGGGGCCGGGAGGAAGTGGTAAGCCTTTCGGATTTCGTCTACCAGCAACTATTCTTCTCCTGATGATCAAGCAGAAAAAAGTGAGGAAGGAGAGCGCTGTAGCATGCAGTAGGTTATCGGCAACCAATTGTCTTATCTTGAGCAACATGATTGCAAATGCGAAGCAATTGATGGAAAAGCTGGGTGTTAGCTTGTTTATATAGGGCGGCCTGTGAAGGAAGGTCAGAAGGTGTTAAGGTGCTTGAGCCTTGATGGTTCTGGCAATAAAAGTGGAATAACCAGAAACCAGCAGTTGACACCGAAGACATCACATCTTGGATAACATGCAGCATATCTTGCAGGCCGCTCGTCACCAAAATGAACGACACACAACCTATAAAGTACTTCTTTTTCCATAGATCGGCGAATTGCGAGGTGGATTGAATAGAATGGACTCTCACCTGAGATGTGATTGGGAGAAAACGGAAGCCGGGAATCTTCTCTTCGTTGTTCTTGACAGGAGGCGAGGGAACGGCGTGATTGCAGCCATCACATAGCTATCAGCTATGTCAAACCGTAATTGCACGATAACTTGCGACTGTAGGTAAAGAAAAAGAAGAGTCAGCTGCCTCAGACCATGATACATCCGACGCAAAAAGTCCTAGAGATTTGATGACGGTCTTCGTGTAACCATCCGGCGCGGGAAAAATGAGAGCGTCAGTGGTTAACAATGAGGAGGATATGTCCAGGATCGTCCCAAGGTCCCGATTAAAAACGATACGATTGAACAAGGTTTTTTCTAAGAAAATTTTAAATGACTAATGCCAATCATGTTGAGCTGCGGGTGTTTTCTCAGCTGAGATAGACCGGTGGCGCAGAGGGGTCCGGAAAAGCATCCACGGTGGTGGGAGTGCAAGGCACCTATCGTAGGCGAGAAGGTATATTTGTGTCGAACAACAACAGCTTCTAGAAACAACTCTATAAAGACCAAAATAAATATTAGCTAAAGGAAAGGACAAGCCACGGACTTCTGAATTGGAGCGAAATAGTGAAGACTTTGGTGACAAAGGTATATAATCTTGAAGAAGACATGCCACGGTATAAGCAGCTCAACGCACATCGTCAGGATTCGGCTTCAGTGCAGGAATACAAGCGGTGTGATAGTCTGGGCGGTGGTAAAGGGTTCCGGACATGGCGTTCGAAATCAGTGGCGAGGAAGAGTGACACATGTATATATATTGAAGCGTTCGTACTAGTCTGCTAGACCAAAGATGTACTTGAGTGTGTGTTCTTGTGCTGCTCAGATAAAGAAGCATAGCTAAACACAGCACCCACCGAAGCTGTTTTAACTTTCCAGTTGTATGTCCTGGGAACATGTAACGGAGGACATCATTCTGAACGAACGATATCTTAGTTGGGATTCCAATCACATGTAAGTACTAGGTTCTGAATGAATTAAGGCTCATTTCCAGGTGTGAGACGGTACACGCTAACGAACATACGTGTGTAGGTCCTTGACAGTAGGCAGAAGTAGGATCATGGATGCCACCTGAAGCGCTAGTCCATCATGCGAACTCCAACAAACACCATACAGCGCAACTGTGCAAGCAGAAGAATCCGAAGCCGAGCTGGTTTCCTGCCTGAAGCGCGAAGACAGCAAAGTCTGTGTTTGCCTGAAGCCCGCTACGACAGAAGGAAGAGAGGTGCCTTTGCACAAGTGCAGTGAGTCAAAACGACGCGTACGGATGATAAACTTGGACAGCATACCGTGTCCAATGATAATAAGGTCATGGACGACGTTGATAGTTAAGTGCTAAGCGCTCTCCGGTTGAGCTTGTTGAAACTGGTCGCTGGACGAGCAAGAAATAGGAAAATTACTAACTAATTGTTTGGTGACTTTGGTTCGGACTTCAGATATCTTTTCGTATAAACCTACCCAAGTTGGGAGTCATCCGGCTAAATATGTCGGGTTGACTATTTAGGAACGCGGCTTTCGAATTTCGGCCTCGACAGCCTTTAACTGGCTTCTACTACATCTGGGTCAAACAGCATCTTTAAATCGTCCACCTGCTACCTGCGAGATTGCCTAGTTCAGGTCGAAAATCTGCGTGAACGTAGGATATATTCTATAATACTACCAAGGTGGCTTTTTGGGCAAGAGTTGGCCACTAGTAAACTCGACCGGACATCAAAACAGAAACGCAGAAAACACTGTATAATTGCAGACGGGTCTCTCTATTACCCCTTGAAAAATGTCGAAGTCTGCACTACGAGAACCTAGCTTGCCTATCTACTCAGCTCTTCTCTTGCCTACCATCACGGCTCAACCGTCCCCAAGGAGTGTACAATGGTCAGCAGACGGCCAAATATGCTTCGTGAACGAGAGTTCCATAGTCATCTTGGTATTTCCTTCCTCATTCAATCAAGTGTATCTTATTGATGCTTTTACGTAGACGCCTGATCATGGCATAAATTTTGACAGTGCGTCAACGGTCAAATCTGCGCCGCAAAAAGACGACCCTGTGCTTGGTTGGTTCAAGACCATGATTCAGAAAGACCATATCACACCGATGAGATGGCCGAATCTCTCCCAATGTAAGCTGACATCGACTTCTCCAAGAAGGAGAATTAGCTGATGATATATTCGAGATTCTAGCTTGGGGCGCCGCATCACTGGGGTCCATTGATTTAGCACTGACATGTCTAGCCATATCACCTACAGGTATTTCCTCGAGCGGAGGGTACGTTTTTTCGGTTTGGCATGTTCTTTCTGTTACTAAAACTGCAAAAGATGCGTTTTTGCAACTCTGAGTTCAAATATGGACTTGAATCTTTGGACAGCAGACAAAAACTACCTCAAAGGGGAATGGAAAAACGTGGGTACTTCACTCAATGAATCACGATGTAGAAACCTGATTTATGTATGGAAAGATTTTCGAACTCACGCCTTTTTTGGTCAAACACTTCCACCCCGGTGACGAACCTGATGTGGTCTCGGTTTTGAAATCACAAATCGCGTGTAAGGGCCAATTTTTATCACGAAGCAGGACCAGAAGACTTTACGACGCTTGTAGGTATCGAATGGACGCCGCAGGCCCCCTTTGATGTACACCCAATGCCCGCTAACGATGCTTCTCTGCTCATTCTTGGAAGCCGAGCGGGATGCCTGACCTTTGTAAGGTGCGCACACATAGGGTTACAGTCTCTATCAAGCTCTTACCTGGTCTCAGGCACAGAAATAATGCCGATCCAGAAGTCGTGGCTACTTTGCCTGTTGCCGATGGATGGATTACCCATCTTGCATTCTCTTCTTGGAATACTATTGCTCCGGGGTGGTGTATGTTCCCAACTCCCTATCTTACATGACATCCTCTCAAAGGCATTCAGGCGAAGGGTATATTGCGTATGGCACCTCGGACGGCTCCGTTGGATTCGTCAAGGTCAAACAGGAATTGAAGGAAATAAAGGATACCTTTTCCTTTAGCACGCGATACGACATAGATTCCCTCTTCGAGAAAGATTCCAACCTCATATACGGGTCTGAAACACGGGCAGGTATAACTTCAATGCGTTGGGTACATGTCCCAGGAAGAAGTGTAAGTTCCGACTCCATATCTCTTCCGTCTCTGATGCAAACATTGCCTTTATATAGGCCATCCTCGTGGTATCTTATCCTGGACTGATAAAACTTTGGTCTGCTCCTAGTGCAGAAAGTTCTGAAGAATCCACGCCTCACTGGACAGGCGCCCGTCTTCTCCGGCTTCAAACACAGAAAATCAGCCTCGATTCTTCCGCTTTTCATCCCGTCACTGGCGTTGCTTACCTGCGCAAGCAAGACAGGCTTGTCATCACCCTCTTCGATGGCTCTTTTCATGTCATACGCAATTTTTCATCGGACCCTAATTGGGCTACTAGATCTGCTGCGAACATAGGAGAGGATCAGTTGACGTCTGAAGGTCTATCGCTAGTGTCAAGGGCTACTTCAAGCAAGGCCGAGAAAGAACAGGTTAGTAGGAAAGATATGCTCCGAATTGACGGTGCCGTGCTGTATGACAACAATACATTTTTATGGGTTTATGAGTGAGTCATTTTCTTCTGAGTAAAAAATTAGTCTTCATAATTTTATGTCTTCCAGATCTACACGTCCCTCCGATTTCAGCTATAAACATGATGCAAAGCATTGCAGCACTCTGATAGCCGCTCAGATATGGAAGGACGATGACGACGACTATCTCCTGCGTAATCTCGGTGAACTTCTTGACACTATTAAAACGTGTAAGCAAAATAATGAACAAGATGGTGTCCATCTCAACTAATTATTCTTCACATTTAGCATCGGGATTTTCGCCGTTACACCTACTCCGTCCATACTTGTTACATCTGAGGAATCCCATCAAATTGGAAGCGCTGCATCCCAAGTTTCTCGATCTCCTCGAACATCATTCCCACATAGATCACTCGATTCAAGTCTCTCTTCGAGAGCTGACACAGGAATTGAATGACGATGTGAGGCAGAAATTCAGGCAAAGTATCTCTGACAACCTGTTTGGATGGGACGACCTTCTTTCTTTGAGGATGAAGCTTTCGCTCGCCGATTTCGCTTGGGTAAGCAATAATAGAGGCTTTGGAGAGTAAAAGTTGTCTGCCTCGAGCTCGCGACTTTAGACTCCCCGGACTCCCCTTCCTTCGCTGCATGCCTGTTCAATTTACTGACCTCGTCTCTCCATCCCATCCGATACCTAGAAACTGGCATCTAATGAGCAGAATCAAAACGAAATCGGCTTGATTGCCCAAGGATTACTCAACACTATATCTCACCGAGTGCTTCGCATCATCGTACGGCATCTGTTTGCAGTACACCGCGCGCTGACCGGTTTGTCGTTCATTCATCGTTAGCCCGCCTTTATTGATTCAATTTTGATTCTTAGATGAAGATGTCCCTTTCGTATCTCGCGTTATAGCACAGTCAATGCTTCCAGGATGTCCACCTGATCTTGCTGAAGAAGGCCAAAAGCTATACATCTTGACACGAACACTTATCGAAGGCAATGGCGCTGTAGAATCGACAGTACCCTCCGATGAAATCGTGAACAAGTTGAAAGAATCTTGTCCTGCCTGTGGGCTCGAAATTCCTTTGCAGGACATCACAACCGCAGCATGTGCCAATGGACATACTTGGGGTAAGCAACAGCCCGTGTTCAACGTAAGCGCTTATCATTCATGATTCGGTTTTGATTTTGTTAGCTCGTTGCTCTGTGACGACGTTCATTTTATCAACTCCATGGACTCGGACCTGCGTAGGTTGCAGTCGCAAGGCCTTCGTCCCTCCCACAGAGCTGAAAGCCCTGCCCCTGAGCGCGCGAGGTTGGGTCGTGGAAAACCTGCTGAAGGCTGTTAATCGATGCCTCTTCTGTAGTAACGGTTTCGTTAGTATTCTTTGAAGTAATCACAATGTTCCAATTTATTGTGGAAGATACGAATGTCTGAGAGGCTCATTACACGGTATTGATGGTGGAATTCGACAGTTTATGGGATGAGGATATTACAGATAGGCAAATTTCGACTTGGAATAAACAATTTCATTTCTTAGTTAACGATTAGTATTTTTGCTCAATCAGGTAGTCTGCAAGCCTTTCGACGATGGGATCCACTTCGGGCGCTTGGGTAGGAGCAGTATACTCAGCCACAATAACGGCTTGCTTCGTCTTGACGATAGTGCCGCCGTTAGCCTGTTCATATTGAAATTAACCACGGATAATTTGGGAAACACGTTTCATGGTCTCTGACCTGGTGCTTGACTCTGATAGTGCGGCCTTCGACCGAGATGACGATGAATTTCGTGTCTGCTAGGCGAAGACCCGTCGATTGAACGCTATCGGGCTTGTTGAAACCCTCAATGATGGCTGTCTGCTGCTCGGGCGAGATCTACATCGATTATCAAGATACACAAATGACGAGATTGTCAAGAAAAGCACGTACATGGTACCCTTCACTCGAAGCCCACACTCCTCCCTGCAACCCCAAAATGGCAGCTTTGGCGATCTTGCCAGTCCCGAGGAGTTGCGTATCAATGTATGCTAGACGATTAGGAGGTAAGGAATGAATATTCTGCAGATCTATGAAGATATCGTGTATTTACATTGCCAGGACATGATTCAAAGCGTGGTTTGGAAGAACAAGCTGTAGTAGATCTTTGTGGAAGAATAGAGAAAGCGATATCGGACGGCTTATGTAAATGCGCGTACAAGTGCTCGGAGATGTCCAGATAAGATAACGCACAAAATATTGAACTAACCGTGAGAAATTCACATGGTAATGCGGCAATTAATAATTCGATTATTTCGATATTTCAACGCGACGACTACGCCTCGAGTCTCGACTGGCCAGCGGCCACCCTGGCGTACCTTAGGACACCCACTCCCACATTCAGAGCTATAGCTATATGCTTCTACAGTGCAAGGGTTTCGTACTCAAGACTTGACGATGTCTTCTGCATGGCGCGAAGAGCGTATAGATCTCAAACTTCAGGTTCGGTATCAAGGCCTCAAGGCAACACAATACTTTTCGAAATACACCGCAGATTCCGAGGCTGTTTTCAGGGAAGATCTCACTGCTCTTAAGCTCCCACTTCCCAAGAGTAGCAACATCACTTTTGTCTCGTACGGATGTGTCGAATGCGTGTGGCCAGGAACCAACAGAACCACTGTAAGCGGTGTTAAGACTTTCGAATGTCCCCACTCATAGTAACTACTCAGATATTATACAGAAATATCACTCTAAAGACATCTCCTTCCGATCCAGAGCAGCAGCATGCATACCGACAGCTTTTGAATCAGCTCTCCATGTGATTAGTTCACATTATCTTGCATTAACCTCAATCTTGACTGATTCTACAGCGTTAAATTAGCTGTCAAAGAGATGTAAAGTCGTCTGCAGCTCTTGTGAGGCAGAAAGTTTGACTCCTTCCACATAGTCCCAGCGAAATGAATGCATCATTCCCAGCACCTCCCCGTTTTCCTCTAAAAAAGTACCAAGGCCCTGAAAGCTCGTCGAATCCGTATAATCCTGCTGGTCCTTCTGTGAGAGGTTCGTATTCACGACCTGCTTACGAGGCCGATCGCCAAGAGGTAGTTATTGCACCCCCACCCGCACAAGTGCGTGATCCAATGTACTTCATCTCGAGCACCATTAAAATCTTCTCAGGTCGCGAGCTCGTCCAAGGATCCCCATAAAGCGCCTCCCGCGCTCGACAAGACTCGGCCCATACAACAGGTATCTATTCCTTTACTCCGCGCTTTGAATTTGTCTAATTTATGTTGAAGGGTCCATGGGGACGACTACCAGAACCCGCTCAGCGCTCTCGGGTGGATAAGGAGGCTACAAGCTCAACATCAGGGTATGCCCAGCATGCGCCTTTGCCTCCGAAAAGAGTTCCTTCGTCCAATACAAATCAATTTGGCGGTGCAACTGTAACCGGTTTACATCCACGATTCGATGTTGAAATGGGTGACGATGACGTGGTTATCATACCGCCACCGACACAGCGATCTCAAGCAGGCCTCGACAAAGAGCCCCCACCTGATGGCACTCAACTCGTTCAACAATTCCTCAAAAATCTAGTGCGTTGCATAGCCTCGTCCGTCAATTACAATTGTGTATCTGAGATTTTTTTTCGGTAGACAAAACCGCCCACAACTACCTCATCGCCGACAACATCCAAAGAAACTGCTGTCAAAGTAAAACAAGAAGTCATCGAAATCAGCTTGGAAGAGAGCATGGCAAGAGAACGACAACGTATAGAAGCAGCACAGCGGGCCGCAGAAGTCCAAAGGCTCACTCGAGAATACTGGGATGTTAAAAGAGTGATTACAGGTGCCGTGGCGAGGGAAACCACCATTTTGTCAGAGCTCAAAGCACTTGGTTCGACATGGATGCCAGAGCCCACAATCCTTGCGGAACAGGCTTCGGAAGGTGAGCATACAGATTGACGAAGATAGTCACATCCTGATAGACTTCTTTAGACATGAAGCAGCGTATAACCCAATTAGAGGAAGAACTCGAAGTCGAGAGAACACTGAGGAGATCTGATAGTGGTTCGCCTTTTCACCATTTACATACACGAAGCCTTGCTCACTTTTCTCATAGACGCCAAAGATCGCTTTTCAGAGCTGGAAGCTCAGCTGTTACAGGAAAGAAGATTACGAGAGGAGGCTGAAAATGCCATTGACGACGTTCGACGCGAGTGCAGGGCACCGTTCGTCGTCCCCAGTCTACTGGCAGCATTCCTGGACGTCTCAAAATTAACGACACGGGCAATGATGCCCGCCGAAAGCTAATTCAACAGATTCCTTCTTCCTTCCTTATACAACTTAATATGTAACTTGACTACTAGGGTGCGTCCAGCGTCGAAATGCGATGATAATCATGGAATGTCATGCATTCATGTACCTAAAGCAATAGCAATAACAGAAAAAATGTACAAAGCCGATTACTTCCCGCCCTTCTTGCCGGCTTTGCGTTCTTTACGTTTGCGACCGATGATAGAACCTAACGGGTTAGTAGCTTTCGTGGGCGTCTTTTTTGGCGAAGAGTCAGTTGGTTCAGGAGCTTTTTGTGATTTTGCTTCAACGCGGCGCTTTTTGGGCGAATGCTTCTCGGCTTTTGAGCCTTCCTCATCGTCCTCGGCATCTCTCTTGCGTCTTTTATCGTTGCCGGATGAAGTTTTGGTGGAAGGCTAGAGCATGTATAAGAATCTGATAAAAAGAGAATTATGCGTTCACTTACATCTTTTTGTTCACTTTGCATCGCAGACCGGCGTTGCAGAACCTGGATGTTTTCGATGGAGAACTCAACGATCAGCGTTCCCTTACTCTTCTTCTGTCCTCCTTCCTCTGCTCTCTCGATCTCCTCTTTCAACCGCTTAATCCTAGCGTCGTCTCCTTCCGACTCCTCCTTCGCACGCTCGGCCTTCAAGATATTCTCCAACTCGTCCTTCCACCAAGACTGGAAGAGCGTGCCGACTTCGGGGTTGTTGTTAGCCCACCTAAGGAACCGGAGGGCGTCCGAATGCCTGTGCATCTCTACGAAACCGTATCCCTTACTCCTCCCCTTTCCAGTAATAGGATCCACACGTTCGGCCTGGCGCACGATCTTGGTCTGCTTGACACCTGTATCTCGTCCCGTGAACTTGCCTTTCTTCTTCTTGCCCTCTGCAGTTTCATCGGCCTTGGAAGTAGCGACCTCTTTCTTTTCCATCGTGTTTGGTGCAGGTGTTTCGGTGTACTCGTCAGGAGTGAGAGGTGTCCTTGTCTTGTTTTTCACTTCGGTGTTGAAAGCCTTGATTGAGTGCGTCACGAGACGCTTGAGCATCCGCTCAGTGACGAAAAGGGGGATCTGGCGGACACTGAGACGGGTTTTCGAGATGAACAGGGAAGGGTTTGACTTGAGCAGCGCGCGACGGGCGTTGAACGAGCTCGTGCGTCGTTCTACTTCAGCGGGTGTAAGCAGCTCCGAGGCAGGTGTACCAGGCATGATAACTGTGCATTGAAAGTTAATGTTGTCATAGCCACATGAATAGCGCCAAAAGACGCACCTCCTTCGCGCAACAAGTACATGTTCCGCTTGTCCGCCTTTTCTCTGGCTTTCTCGTTGGTCTCTTTCAGCTTTATAGCCTCGTCTCTCGTCACGGCTGTCACCACGTCGAGTGTTCGTCCATGTAGAACGAGGCTCTGTGCTAAGCTTGCCGAAGGATCGGGAGTGAGGAGAGATGTCATTGCAAAAGGATTCTTCTTTGGCTACGAAAAAACGCATGCAACGTCAATGCCTGAAATCATTAAGATTCATGGAATTGACGACTTACTGCAACGACTTGACCGGTTGTCTCTGAGCGAAGGAGCGCGCTTTGCTGTACGGCTTTCTGAGCATCTTCGAGCTTCCAGAAGCAAGCGAACCCAGTACCTCTTGGCCGACCAGTTGCAGGATCCATGGTAATGCGAGCGTAGCGAAGTGGTCCAAACGATTTAAATCTAGACCATGATAAGTGTCATGCTGCATAGAAAAATCTTTCATACATACAATGTCCTTAGTTCTTCTTCCGTGGCCTCGAAGGGAATGTTTCGAATGAACAAAGTGGTTCCTGCTTCCGGAGGAGGTAATTCTGGTTTTACAGGCTCTTCGTCATTATCACTGTCGTCCTCGTCACTGTCGGGCTGCGAATCACTGCTGTCGTCACTGTCGTCTTCTCCGCCGCTGTGCACCCCAAGACCCTCGTCCTGTTCTTCGTCGCTCGAGCCCGACGCGTCCTCCATATCGACGTCCTCCATAATTTTCGCTTTTTCTTCTTTCCACTTATCCTTACTTAGCGCCCAGTCCACGGCAATGGTACGTTCCGTAGCCCTCTTATCGTCCACCTCCCCCTCCTTTTCCTCGTCATTGTCCTCCTCGTCCTCTGATCCTTCCTCCCCTTCTTCCTTCTTCATGCGCGCAGCGGCAGCTTTCGTCTCTAGCCTCTTCAACTTCTTTTTCTTTTGCTTGTCGGAGACGAGCTTTTGAGCAGTTCCGGCACGCATAACCATGCCGTTACAGCCCTCGATCGCACGCTCCGCGTCTTTCTTGCTGAGCATCCATACGAAAGCAAATCCCTTCGTCCTGGGTTTCACGGCGCTGCTGTAGGCAGCAGCAACTGCTGCCGATGTGCTGCTCTCCGCCTTGACGTCCTGTGACTTTTCAGGTGCTGCTCTGTCGTCCAAGGGTATATGAATAGAGTATATAGGTCCGTAAGGCAAGAACACTGCGCGCAGATCTTGTTCAGTCGCATTGAAAGGGATGTTGCGGACGATGAGGCGACTGGCGTGGCTAGGTGCTACAACAGCAGCTGCTTTGCCCTTGACGTCGGCGGAATCTTTGGTAGGTTTCGTGACGGGTTTGGAGAGAGTTTCGAGACGCTTTTTGAGGGTTACTGAGAGAAGGGCTTCCTTGTAGACGTGCGCGTGAAGCTTGTTAACGGCTTCACATGCCTGAGTAGAATTTGAGAATACGACATGTGCTAGAGAAGACATTAGTTGAATATATAATGCATTGAGAATGATAACCGACCAGTGGTAGGGTCCTCCTCTCCTTCTTCATTTTTGTAAGGCCATACAACGCTTTCCGCGCCTTCGTACTTTCGAATCTTCTTCCACAAGACCTTTGAATCAAGCTTTTTGTTTGTAGGTAAGCCCGAGATGACAATTGTTCTCGTCGCATTGGGATCATGAGGAACCCTGGGCAATTGATGTGCAGGTCGCGGTTTTGGCTCTTTCTTAACGACTTCCTTCTTCTCTCCTTTCTCTCCCTTTTCCCTGGGCTTGAAGATGATTAATTTACCATCATGTCAAGATTTAGTAACGTATAACTTACCTTTGAATCAGCCCATTGCACGCGTAACTTCCTTCCTACAAGGCTTATGCCGTCCCTGGAAATGTCCGCAAAGGCAGCCTCGGCATCTTCTTTCAGAGCAAAAGAAACATATCCAACGCCCTTGGATAGACCTGTTCCTTGCTCCGTAACCACAAAGGCCGACCTCACAGGAGCAATATCAGAGAATAACGTCTGCAAGTCGACAGAGGTAGCGTTATATGGCAGATTTGAAACAAATAATGTAGCTCTGGAAAAATATTAGGACAACCACAAAAATTCCGATTTTAAAGACTGTACCCATGCGTTTTGGCTTCCTCTTCCCCGTCCCTTTCCTTTCTTTTCCCTAGATTCTCTGACATTGTCGGTATATGGTGTAGGATTGCGGGTTGGCGCCTGCAGCATTCAGTGCTAATCCCATCTTTTTCGATCATAGCTACCAAATTTGGTTGTAATTATGTAAGAAGCGGCCCGCTTCCTCACGTCCTTCGGGCAAGTCGAGCACCTCTTGGTTCTTGTTCTTTCCGCAACTCTTGCTTTTCCAAAGTTCCCTTCATTTATTGACGTTGTATCTACAAAATCAAGCTTGGTATGCATCAAAGATGCCAAAGACGGCAAAACATAACCCAGGACCTTGACTATCAAGGTGTTTTCTTTCAATGGCGAAGTCGATTGCGGGAAGACACAAGGAGGATCCTACACTGAGCAATCTGGTTGCTGGATCAGGAGGCAGGCGCCGCTCACAAATATTTCACTTCTTTGACTACGCAGCCGAAAACGCGCGTAAGCCTTAAGGAGAGGACGAGCGAAACTTGCTGGATATCTAGCATACTGGAGTGTAAACACTGTAAAGTGTAAAATGCACTTGCGGGGTTTTGCTCCCCAGGTTAATTCCACGTTGTTCCCCTCTTCACTGAAGTTCAAAAACCATTGCGGTCATTGATGAATCACAGGTGTCCTCTACTTAACTCCACTCCAAGGATCTTAGGCTGAAACTTGCGGAGCCAACGTAAACGACCGAGGCTCGACAATTGTCAGGTTAATCGGAGCGCGTTGGAAACATGCAGACTTCGTACAGAAAACATTTGCCACTTAGGGTGACCACTGTCAATGATCTTCATGGCATTGATTCATTAACGTATATGACACCACTTCCCAGCCTAAGGAATGTTTCCGGGACTCGCCAGCGCGTCGCGTCGCGTCAACGTTACGTTCAACTCTTGCGCGTTCAACACTGACAACTTTCGCCTCCTCCTCCCTCAAAACCGACATTTACCTTCAAACCTTCCCAGTCTGCACGGCATCCTCGTCGACAGTGTTGAACCGTGAAGGAACTAGAGAAAAAGAGTTTGTGTGCTCAGTATATTTTTAAACACCCGTTTTAAGCGAATACACGGCTTTACGTCCATCAAGCTTCTAGCACTAGAATTCTAAAATTTGCCGGGAATCGCAAACAAACATTGACGTACCGAAAACAAGGTGAAGGACGGAATGGGTTGGGTACCCTGAGCGAGAAAAGGTATAAAGAGGAGGCAGGTTGGCGGTAAATTCTTCAGGATCTCAATCGACTTCCCTACAGCCTATTAATTCAGCTTTCAGCTAAACTCTCTAATCTCACTCAACAAAAATGTTCTCCAAGATTACCATCCTCATGACCGCCACCATGGCTGCTCTCGTTATTGCCGGTGACATTAACGACTCTTGCAACTCTGGCCCCATCCAGTGCTGTGAGTATTGTCTTGCTGTTTAAGTGATTTGTGTGCTGACTTGCTTTCTTCAGGCAACCAAACGTTCGAATCCGGAAGCAAGGAATCCAACTTCCTCCACAGCATTGTTGGCGCCGTTGTGAACCCCATCACTGCTCAGGCTGGTCTCAGCTGCAACCCCATCACCGCGATCGGTGTTGGCAGTGGTGGACAGTGCTCTTCGCAACCCGTCTGCTGCACTGGCAACCACATGGGTTCGTTCATTTACATGTTTATTATTCGAGTAACTGACAGATGATTTCTTGCAGGTGGTCTCGTCGTTGTTGGCTGCTCGCCCGTTAACGTCAACGCTTAGGTTTATTTCTTGGAAGGCATTTGAGTAGGATTACATACTGCTTTACGCCGATCCCTGGATTGCTTCGCTATTATACCTTCTTAATACGATATCCTGAGCGAATGAGCTCCTCCGTACTTTGTGTGCGATTAAATTCTTGAGATGAGTCGGACTAGTAGTCCTCTGCCAGATTTAGGATTGACCACGGTCGAGCAACTACCACAAATTTCATGTTAATCCTACTCGCAATCGACGGGAACTGTGCTCGAATAATAGAAGCGTATTCCTCCTTTTCATCTTTCTTGTAGTTATTACTTTGAATAAGAACGGTCAGGAAAAGTAAGTGGAGTCCCCCAAAGTGAGAATTTGCAAAGAAATTATCTGCAACGGAGCATTGCAGCTGCTCTAACTTCTCCCGCAGAAGATCCTTGCAGTTCGTACTCCCTCGAAGGAACACAGTAAATGTGAGCCGCATAGTTATCAGCGTTGCAGCCGACTGCTCTAGATGTAGTAAACTGGTTATAGCTGAAAAGCCTCCCTCCATCTCAACATTGCGACGAGTGCGTAAAGTTAACTCCCGAAGTGCCGGTAATTGATCCAACGGGATTGGCTTAGATGCATACTCTGCAGTTTTTCACAATCAATAACAGAAATAATCATACGAGATATGCCACTTACCGCCTCTGAGTATATCCAATGTCAGCTCTTCAAGGCTATTCCTCGCAAGGACAGGAAAATCTTCAATGCCGTCTAGCATCTTCTTGCTTGGTACAACTGAAAAATCGAACTTCTTTAAACGCGAAAGCACAGTCCTCGGAGGTGTCGACTGCGACTTTGTATGATCCAGCAGTCTTAATACCTCTCCATCCGGGTTCTGATGATGCAACAATGATTCCAGTTGCACTACCTCACCACAGATAGTCCGACCAGGCGCCGTTTCGAACATGTCTTCACTAACTGGCTCTCCTATGTCCGACCTGTAAAGTGATAGGTGTTTGACGAAGCTGTATTTGAGGAAGTTACTGGGGAACCATGGATGATCCATGATGGTCAAGCGAAGTAACCGGCGTTTGTGACACGCTTCGAACAGCGCAAGTTCTAATTCTTTCTCTGGTGCTGTATTACTTCCACTGCTGTTAAATCTGCTGAATGCAACAAGCAGCGAGCATGGGCCTGAATTGTCTCCGTCGTTGAATAACGCACGCAGTATATAAGCAACTGGCGAGGCGATCAAGTTGGGGAAACGAGTGAAGAAAATGGAAAAGGACGTGATATAAGAGGCCAACCGATGGTCTGCTTCGAGCAGTTCACGAAGTTGGTACACCCCTGGATTTTCTTGATGTTGTATAATTCTGACCTCTCTGAATAAATGACTGTGCGCTCGCGATCGGAAGGATCGTGAAACGAGGGCAAGGGTGCCTAATTGACTTGCGCGTGTGTTGACTTCGGTGCTATGTCCTACTTGGTCAATGACGCCGTCGAACAGCTCCTGGGGAAATATACTGGAGCTCAGCAGGTTCATAGCACTGGTGACAGTACAGCAGAGAAAGCAGATAGAAAGATACCGAAGAAGACAGAACTGAGCAACAGATGTGGGCTGACTGAAGGGTTCACCAGGTTCACACGGTTCAAGTCGGGGTGTCTAGACTCTTTACATCTATATTTCCATTTCCACTTCTTTTTGCGTCGATATCGTCGTTACTGATCAGCTTGGTTGTTGTTATGATTTTGGTCATAAAATTGAATGTGATAAAATAATGATAAGACAATCATAGAACACTACTTTGGCGCCAGTCTTGCCAACATAAGTCTTGGACGACCATCGTCACACACTACCCCATCAGTGCGTTCCGGACATGTTTATCTGACGCGGAATGCGATCTTAACCACGATTATCCTATGCGTTTTGCCGTTTGGTAAATGTCAAGGGCACTCGGATAGGCCTGAGCGTCGAAGGCATGAGAAACACAACATTACATTAGTTCTCCCAAAAAAAGAGAATATATCCTTCACGTACGTTAGCGTTAACCCCGCCTTTGCGCTCAATATCCTAGCTTTGCGGTCTTCAAAAGTCTCTCCAGAAAACTGCGGTTCTTCCTTAACCGTAATCTTGTATTGAGAAATTATCATGGTCAGGATGGCTATTCCTTCCGTTTCAAAGAATCTGTTGATGGAAATGTCGCGTTAATGCCCCTCGGTTCTCGAACAAAACCGTCGCAGAAAGATCCTTACTTTCGTCCTAAACACGCGCGAGCACCTGCACGGCTCAGTCAGTAACACAGACAACCCATCCTTGAAGTCATCTGGAAGACATACCTCCACTGAAAGGCAGGAATGCGTCGCGATTCCAATCTCCCAAGAAACGCTCAGGTTTAAAAGAGTGTGGGTCTTTCCAGTAACGCGCTGCAAAGGTGTAAGTGGGCTTTAGAAAACAGTGCGATATTCGCAAATACGCACAATTGTAGTGCAGCCCTGCAGTGTTGAGGGCGATGTTGGTGCCTTTGGGAATAGGAACAGGTATCTTCTCTCCATTGACGTTGGTAGCCATCAAGCTTGTGTCCTCTGCGGATATCTTAGGGATGGATACCACCTATTGAACTATCAGCTTGTTGTGACTCAATATTGAAAGATGTCGCACATACCGGAGGAAACATTCTTAAAGTTTCGTTGTACACACTGAGGAGAAACAATGAGAAGGAATCAAACAGGCTCGAGACAGGAGTCTTACGCCATGGCATATGTCAAGGCTGGCATGTCTTCGTAAGTCTATGCAGTATCAATGAACTTATAGGATTCAGCTTTTATGTCAAGAAATTCCACATACGGGGGTCCTTCCTTTCAATACAGACTTGATATGCTCAAACAACTTTTCCTGTTCATCCTGATACAGGGCTAGAAGGGCAAAGGTAAAGCACAAGGTGTGTGCGGTAGTCTGACATATAAATCAATCAGAAGATTCATATGGATCGACAGAGGAGATATCTACCTCGTGGCCCGCTACCAAGAAGACATAAATGTTGCCTGCGAGAAAAAGGTTAGATAAATTAGATTTCTGGAACACGACGTTACCTGTAAGTTCAGTATCTGTGAGGGCGACGGAATCAATGTACCTATTTGCAGCGAGGAGACTGCTAAACAGGTCATCCCTTTCAATCTTGTCTGCATTTTCCCGTTCTCGAATCATCTCTATCATATATTTCTGTAGCAGATATTAACAATTTTCCCGCATACCGTTCACTGTGAAGGCACATACCCGCAGTTCTTCGAAGGCAAGTTCTGCCTTCCTCAATCTTGCTGTTAAACTCATCGCCCACGGTGGCACCAGAACTTTCACTAAGAAATCAGTTGTTACGAGGTGAAGAGCTTCCTTAAATGTCATCGTGTGTCCAGGAGGGATAACGGCGTCTTCCTTCCAAGAAATTCCCCTTCCAAATCCTGCAGCACCAATGACGAATAATGCAATCTGAAGTTTTGTTTAGCTTGTTTCTCGGGGGGAAAAGGTAAAAATTCGTACAGGCAAAGTAAGGTCCACGCAATGATCGACATCGATGACGTCGCGGCCTGCCCACACCTCACTGAAGAGGCCATTCACAATCTTCACTGTTTCTTCCCAAACGAGTTTATTATTGCGCTGAAATCCTATTAGAACTCTTGCAGAACTTCATAAAACTTGGACCCGGACATACGTCTGAGAATGCTGGAGCAGAAATCTTTCTATACTTCTTCCACTCTTCTCCTTCCGATGCAACAATGTTGGTTCCGTAAAACGAGATCGCTCGGTACATGTGCGCAGGCTTTGGGAAGCGGGCACGGGAGTGGGTTACTTCCTAAGTTGTGTTAGTCGCTGAGAGAACATTGAGCATGCTTGCAAGACCTTGATTAATGCCGGATCTGCCATTATAAGCAAAGCCTTAGGCTCAGGAAGGGCGGTAATCTAGGTGGGGACGTCTAAGCACCTACAAGTTAACATAATCAAATGCCACTTACGGAGTAGTATACATCAATTCCAATCTTTTCAAATACTGAACACCGAAGTCAAAAGATAAGCCTACGCACGGTTAGGAGATAAACATTTTGAAGTCCACTAACTTCTGTACTTGTTCTCAAACAGAAACCTTCTTCCTTGGTTTATCCCTTTGATTTTGGGCATCACAAGGCCGAGTGCACTCCTAGGCGAGACGAGCGAGCGCACACCAGGGAAATTCCTGCGTATGAGCCGTCAACAAGCGAGCAACAGTCACGAAGGTAAGTCGTAAACTAACTGGACAGACCGCAAAGTCCTCCAGTACTCCAAAGCCTTTCGAACCACATAGATACCAGCAAAGGAAAGAATGAGCAGATAGATATTGTTCATTCGTTGTGTTTGTGAGAGATATAAGGGTGGAGTTTTGTGTTGCTAGCTTTTATCCACGTTTCCCGTCACAGGCTTGAGTGCGACAAGTTTAGACTCAGACCACCGTATCACCCTGATGTTTTCCGTGAAGTATAAATAATTCTGGTCACTCTCATCGTAAGAAAGCTGACTAAACGGGGCGGGTCGATGAGAATAGGAACTCAAGGCTGGAGAGCGAGTGTTTCTCTGACCTTTGCATCCATTCATGTTGCAGCAGTGGACATTGACTTTCAGCACATTTACAAGCGTCTTCACAGCTGCGCGTGTTGCAAGCGGTTTATCAGAAGTTTCTGAAAGAAAATGGGGAAACGCGACGTGCTATGTGCAGAGAACTGACAGTCCGAAAGCGAAACGTCGTGGGAGCTATCAGTGCGCACTTCTCTGTAGATCTAATGGCTGGTGCAACGTTTATCTTATCTTATCTCTGTATATACAGAAATTAGAGCTATTTATCGGAGTCCATCTTCCATTCCAGCAGGTTAATCCCTCGCATCTTGCCTTTAGCCACGGCATGTTCTTCATGAGTGAAGATCAGCTTGAAGTCGTTTTTGAGAAACACTTTGACGCTGCCTATATTGCCAGTGTGTGTCGCGGCCCAGATATGGCGAATCCCCATTCGAGGTATTCCCCACTCATGAAGAAAGGTCCGCACGGCATCCGTCATTATCCCTTTCCCATGGTATTTAGGATCAAGGAAATCTAAAAAGTCGGTTTAAATCAAAGATGAGAAGATTTTTGAATCCCTTCTTACCTCCTATGCTCCAGATGATTCTTGGATCGCCGGCTGGAAGCGCGTTATTCTCGTCTTCCATCTTTTGTTTGTTCTCCCAGTCAAAGGTGCCCAGTGGAAGACCTTTCGGACTCATAAGTTCCCCCATAGGACAGCGTATGAAGCCCACATCGCCGATGAAGACGTCTGTACCGTCTTCTTTCACCTCCCGAATGTACCTGATAGGCGCGTCTCGAACGATTATAGGCTCAGGATTATCTTTGGCATCGTGCAACTGTTTCAGAATTGGTTCGCATTCGCTTTTGCATTTGTTAACCCAAAAGGTCGAATGTTCTGGGAAATTGGACGTAAATATCTTAATAAATTACTAAAAGGCTGCTCGTCGCATACCTACAGTGTACGGGTATGGGGGCCCACTCATCCAATCGCAGATTGTCACGTCATTCAGTAAGGGTATGAAAGCTGGAATGTCTTCATCCCTTGGTGGTGTTATGATGATGTTGGGGTGGGATCGAAGGCGGAGGAAAGGTTCCCCTGTTATGGGATTGACTTCCAGAGGATGTAGTTGGGCATTCATTGTGGTGTTTCTTCGTCGATTCCAGATGGTTAACGTCTGTCTCGTACGACTTATATATCTGCGCATGTAGAGTCTTCTACGAGGCGGCAACGGCAAGCCGCGAACGAGTCAATGTGTCAAGATTAACACTCGATGGTCGAAATGTCATGTTCATCCGTGGTTGTAGGAGCGGTGAGATAGGATTCACGGGATACGTCGAATTATGAATGTGCAGGTTATTGTCTGAAGATTTTGTGGAAATATCGTCTATTTCGTAGCCAGGATACTGTCAAACGTTTAAAAAAACTGAGCTCGCGGCCCTGGGCAGTGCGTACAGCATACGGACATGTCAACATATGCTCGATTGGGTCGTTCAGTGTTCACACCTGCCACCGGGTGGATATCCGTGCATGGAACTGCGCAGACGGCATGTGTTGACGGAATCGACAAGCTCTGATTGGCCTGCCGGGAGTACGCGTCCTTACAGAGCGTTTCGTGTACGTGTTCATCGTACCACCCAAATTCTCCGGCATCGATCAGCATGACGCTTTGCTGAAAATAGGGATGCGTTGGCGGTACCCATAATATATAGAAAGCTTACTTTGCACACCTCGTTCCAGGTAATACGAGTCATTGCCGTCCGGGAAAGAAGCGTCATCAAGTGGCAGGTATAACCTCGTATAATCTGCGGGTCTGTGCATCTGCCCTTCGTCTTTGAAGCTTCAACTCTCCGCCATGAAGGTTCCCTTCTCAGACTTCTTCAAGCCGTCGCCAGCACCGCCAGGATTCGGGACAGGAAAAGTGTTGCCTGAAAATACTGCTCCGTAAGTCGTCATTTGCTTGGCTTCGACCTCTAGTCGCCGACGCTGAGTACTCGGCTTGGCGTTGTTCTGATCGCGCGCCTCGACGCGTGCGGTCTATCCCTGGCTATTATCTTCTGACAACACTATGTCACATTTGATCCAATCTCACGTCTATTCGACATAGCTTACTGTCAAGGCTCGTCTTCCAATGGTTAGGATCGTTCCTGGAAGTAGGATACTCCAGGCCTCTGGAAAAAGAAGGTGCGTGTATGCGGCTTATGTTGCATTCTGGTTTTGATATTGACTATTTGAAGACCTTTGGGAGCTCCCGAATGCACGCCTGACATCCACAATAGCCAATGCTGTTGAGAAAAACTTCTACATGCGATGTCCGCCTGAGAAAAGGCCACGATATATGCGGGATTCAGAGGAAGGGAAGGGTGAGCGGCTTGATACCAGCAGTGACGAAGAGCGGGCTAGCGAAGAGAAAACTGTAGAGGACACCGGTGAGGCACCGTCATTATTATGGCCTGGCCACAGGAACTAAACGTATATCCAGACGCGGAAAACCTGAAGGTGGAGGTAGAAGACAAGGAGAAAAAGGATACGCAGGCTACGAAGAAGTCGTGGTTCAAGCGAGGAAAGAAGGAGAAACCACTATACGACGAGTCCCTCGCCAAGGCCATTCATAACACTCTCTTTGTTCGCATCTGGGTGGGAGGTGCACTTAAGTTGTTCTCTGATACCCTGAAAACGACTACACCCCTTGTCACCAAGGTGCTCCTTGCTTGGCTTACCCAATCCTACATCTATGTGCGGACGACCGACGAGGAAAGACTTGCCTTGGGCATTCAAAAACCGCGAGGAATTGGGTATGGGATTGGTGTGGCCGTTGGTCTCTTCGTTATGCAAGGTATGCAGGACTGGTTTTGTCTTTCTTATTGAAACGGCAAACTAATCCATATGCTCAGAATCTGCTAGTTTGGTATGCGTCGCCTTGTTTGACTGCAAAATTATTCTGTGACTTATTCGAAAATGCAGATGACGAACCACTATCAACAAGTCGCTTTGACTACGGGTCTTACAGTTCGCACAGGGGTAAGGTTTCTTCTTTGCGTGCTCAGGATGTTGGACTCAATGCGCCGTGTAGTTGATTGGCACTATATTCCGCAAATCTTTACGCTTGTCTGGCAAGGCGAGAGTCACCCACAGTGTGGGACAAATCACTACGATGATTTCGGCGGATGCTTCAAGATTGGACCGTTTCTCCGCTTTCGGCCACAAGTATGTCCTTAGAAACCCACTCACATTTCGTGCTTTACTGAGTTTTACAGTCTTTGGGTATCACCCATCCAGTTAGCCATCGGTATAGGCCTTCTTATTGGCAACGTGCGTTCCCTTAATGGCATGGCTGTAATTTGAAAAAGAGTCTGACGATTTGACGATTTTGGGGCCATTAGCTAGGATACTCGGCACTAGTTGGACTTGGGGTTCTTCTCATGGGATTCCCTCTTCAATTCATACTCGTCAAAGTAATGTTTACTCAGCGCAAGAAGGGTGTAAAAATTACCGATAAACGAGTACGGCTTACCACCGAGGTGTTGCAAGGAATTCGTCTTATCAAGTTCTATGCATGGGAAGAATTTTACACACACCAGATTGGCGAGCTTAGGAGAGGAGAAATCAAGACTATCCGAAAGGCCTAGTGAGTACTTCCATATCATAACATTCCTTTCTATGCACTTTACTGATGTTAATTAACAGCGTTGCAAGAGCTCTGCTGATTGCTATAGTAACTTTTGTGCCTGTACTCGCTTCCATTCTTTCTTTCGTACGTCCTCAGTCCCAATATTTGATCTTTGGTAGACTGATGTAGAGCATAGATCACCTATGCTTTGAGTGGTCATGATCTGAATATCGCCATCATCTTCAGTTCCCTACAACTGTTCAATGTAGGACTTATTCTTTATTTCCTTGTTGATAGTTATATTGATAGCCCATCAGATTATCCGGGCACCCTTACTGTTCTTCCCTTTCGTATTCGCAAGTCTGACGGACGCATTGGTCGCTCTGGGACGTATAGGGACTTTCCTTGTATCCGAAGACTTACCAGACCCATATCCAATCGACCAGGCTTCGGCAGCTGCGGTCCAAATCGATGGAGATTTTACATGGGAAACCGTTTACAATCCCAATCAAGGCGAGAAAGGCGGTAAATTTGGGAAAGGATCTGGAGGACCTGGCGGAAAAGGTGGACGTGGGTCCGAGAAAGCAGGAGACAAGTCCGGTCAAGCGACAAAGCCTGCACGCAAAAGCATTTTCAGTCGTAAACAAGCCAAGGGCAAGGATGATACCGTGCTGCCATCATCTGCGAAGGATGTAGAGAAAATCAACGAGAAGGAGAAAGACGAGAACGATGTCAAGGATAAGAAAGAGGAAGAGAAACCTTTTGAGCTGAAGAATCTCAGGATGGTGGTTCCTCGGGGTGCATTCATCGCTATCGTTGGTCGAGTGGGCTGCGGCAAGGTAGGATGCCTATATTTCTTCCTTAGGTTGATATTGACATGAAGTGCCGCAGAGTTCTGTCCTTCAAGCGCTGATAGGAGAAATGCGTCGTACAAGGGGAGATGTAAGCACGGATACACATCGTTAGATGACACTGCAGCCTAACATATAACCTTAGGTCACGTTCGGGGGAAAGGTCTCTTACGCCCCGCAAACACCCTGGATTCGTAATACAACACTGCGCCAAAACATCTTGTTCGGTAATCCAGATGACGAAGACAAGTAAGTTTTCGAGCGACATCGTTGTTTTCATGGTAGTAATTGGTCTCTGCAGATTCAGGAACGTCATCACTGCCTGTAGCTTAGATCACGATCTGGAAGTCCTACCGAACGGAGAGAACACCGAAATCGGAGAGAAAGGTATCAACTTGAGTGGTACGTGCCTCGTTCTTTGGTCTTATCTTATCCCTGACGTCGACTTTCAGGTGGTCAAAAGGTATGTAAGCTTGACATTTTTGCAGATTCTCCTGAACTTACATGATCTAGGCGCGTGTATCCCTCGCCCGCGCGGCGTACTCTGATTCGGACATCGTACTGCTGGACGATCCTCTGTCGGCAGTTGATGCATATGTTGGTAAATCAATCTTGGAGAATTGCTTGTTGTCAGGGCCCCTCTCGAATAAGACGAGGATATTGGTCACCCACGCTCTGCATGTGCTGGATAGGACGGATTACATTTATGTTATGGACAATGGCACGATAATTGAACAGGGCACATACCAAGTAACTATCGTGGTTGCTATATCAGTGCGAGCGGTTGTTAATCGTATTTTATCTAACCTCTAGGATCTTATGGCCCATGGACCAGCATTTTCCCGTATCATGGAAGAGTACGGCAATCTGGAGAAGGATGAAGAGGTCGAAAAATCTGGCGACAAGAAAAAGAAAAAGGAAGGGAAGGACGGTTCAGAAGAAGGAGGCGCAAAGAAAGGCAATGCGGGATTGATGCAGAGTGAAGAGCGTAATACTGGCGCTGTCACCTGGGCCGTATATAGCAAATATTTGCGTTTTGCAGGCGGTGTCGTTTGGGCTCCCATAATTCTGTCACTTTTGCTTTTGGCGCAAGGTGCTCAAGGTCAGTACTTTATCCCCTCATTAAGCCCAATAGAAGCTTATGTTTCAATAGTGAGCAATAACTTGTTCCTCGGTTTTTGGACATCGTCTAGCATACATGGTTTCAAGCAAGGAGATTACATGTTGGTGTATGCATTGTTGGGTAAGGCTTTGATTAGTGACTTCATAAAATGCCCGGATTTACGTGCCATACAGGTGTTGCCCAGGCAATATTCACATTCATGCTCAGTTTATCCTTCACGTATGTCAGGCGCACAGCTGCTCATCTTACATTGTTGACCTTTTTCATTTTAGTATTGCGAGCTTGTTCGCTAGCTTGAATCTCTTCAGGACTGCCCTTCGGACTGTTCTTCGTTCTCCAATTTCGTTCTTCGACACTACACCAATGGGTAAGAAACTTTTATTGGTCGATTCCAAGCAGCGCATAACGCTTCTCCAGGCCGAATCCTTTCTAGGTTATCGAAAGATCAGGACACGCTTGATAATGAGCTGTCGATGACTATCTTCCAGGTATGACCGTCGTATGTGTCAAAACTTGTGGTGGTGATAATTAACTTGGGATTCTAGTTCTTATCAAGCTTCAGTTCCGTCATCGGAACTGTCGTCCTGGTTTTCTACACCTTCCCATATCTAGGCATCATCTTTGCGCCATTGTCTGTCCTGTACTACATCGTCGCCAGATACTATCGAGCATCCTCAGTGGAAACCAAGCGTCTCGATTCTCTGATGAGATCGGTTCTGTACGGATCATTCTCTGGTGGGTTCCCACTCATGACTTGTCATGTAGTATTTGGCTCTAATATGATCTGTACTTCAGAAACACTGACGGGCCTCGCAACTATACGAGCGTACCGCGAGCAGGTGAACTTTGTTTATTCATCTTCATTTTTATATCATTCTCATATAATTATAGGACCGGTCCATTAAAGATGCGGAGGGAGGACTTGACCTAGAAAACAGAGCATACTACATGACTATCTCCATCCAGCGTTGGCTAGCTGTCCGACTTGACCTGTTTGGCAACATCCTCATATTTGGAATTGGTCTCTTTGCTGCTGGCTTCCGACATTCTGTAAATCCTTCTAAAATCGGGGTCGTTCTGTCATATACCTTGAGCAGTAAGTTGCAGTCTTTGGTTACCAATATGATGACCTTGCTGATGCTGTTCTACCAGTAACCCAAACATTTTGTGAGTTGTCGTGTAATCTCTGATCTTCTCTCCTCATTCATTATTTTTATAGCGGATATGGTTTCCCAATTTGCGCAGAATGAACAGAACATGAACGCCGTGGAACGTGTCTTGCACTACACTGAATTGGAATCCGAAGCTGCTACGAAGACTCCGAACGACCCACCGGAAAGCTGGCCAAGCGAAGGAGCGATCGAGTTCAAAGATGTTGACCTAGCCTACCGTGAGGGTTTGCCTCTTGTTCTCAAGGGCGTCAGCTTCGAAGTCAAGCCTGGAGAAAAGGTGGGTAGTTAACATCAAGTTGTGTGTCTCTACATGCTTAAATAATGTTTCTGCAAGATTGGCATTGTGGGTCGCACGGGTGCAGGGAAAAGTTCTCTGCTCCAAGCATTGTTCAGGTATGTTAATAGTTATCTGATAAGAACCTACAATCCGCAAGTTGCTGACCATATCCCTAGGACGGTCGAGCTGAGAAACGGCAAGATTGTCATCGACGGATGCGATATCAGTCAAATAGGTCTAGATGTCTTGCGGAATAAACTCGCACTCGTCCCTCAAGACGGAACTTTATTCTTGGGCACTTTACGCGATAACATGTATGATTCTTTAAGAACATTGCGCTTCTTAACTTCAACTAACCTCTTTGTTACAGTGATCCACAAGGACTTCGAACAGATGCAGAGCTCATTTCGGCTCTTCAACGATCATGGCTTCTCCCCAAGTCTGGTCCTCCGGACCCTGTTGCAGAAGCGAAGTTTAGTCTGGATTCAACCGTCGGTGACGAAGGTTGGTGGAAATTAGTCTGTAATCGTCCGATATGTGGCTAATGCCGCTTTCCATGTGTAGGATCAAACTTTAGCGCAGGTGAAAAGCAATTGCTCGCGCTGTGTCGTGCTCTAGTCAAGAACAGCAAAATCATCGTTTTGGTACGAGAAACACGATTCATATAGGTGAGGGCGCCATCTCACTAGCCACATTACAGGATGAAGCGACCAGCAACGTGGATGTCGAAACGGACGCCAAATTGCAAAGGACTATACAAACCGAATTTGCTACCTCCACTTTACTCTGCATAGCCCATCGTCTGAACACAATCGGTAGGTCACCAATGTGATACTCCATGGTTCTTTTTACTTAACATGCAATTCGCAGCCTATTACGATCGCGTCATGGTCATGGACGAAGGCAAAGTCGCCGAATTCGACACTGTCCTCAACCTATTCGACAACGAAACATCTATATTCCGCTCTCTATGCGACGAAGCCAATCTCCAGCGTGCAGATATCATCAGGATACGAATGGAACATGAGAATATCATAACGAGTTAGAATGGCACTGCATTTGGATAGATATACCACCGATTTCTTCAATTTTCTAGGTTCCTAAGTACTAAAGGACTATTTCTAGAGTATACCAGTTAGATTACGAGCAATCCTACATTATTTAATAGTCAAATTGGAGCTGAGGGCATCGACTTGCTACCATGTACAAGAGGACCATAAAGGCGAAACCAGCACTCGTCCTGTGGCGTGCTTGAACTTCGACGTCCCGGAGCTAGCAGAGGCGCTGGAAGGAGGCCCAGAGTGCTGTCATGCTGCCATGTTGGAGATGCCCAGAATTTGTTCAAGACAAAGGGTGTGAAGCTGAGTCCGGATATCGATAGACATAAACCGCCATACGATGGCGGGTATATATACAGCAATCCCCCAAGAATATCGCGACCAGAAAGAACGCGAACGATGCAGTCCAATTGATCAGTCGACAGCTTCGAACTTCCTCTTCTCGACGCGTTGCACTGCGTCCAAGAATTTCCTGTTCAAGTTGATTTGCTTCAACGCTGCTCTTTCGTCTGCAGTGCGCCGTTTGATTTCTAGACAAATAACAAAAACAAAGTAATGTCAATACGACGCATCAAAGAAACCATTCAGAATTTAAAACGAAACGAAACTGACCTAACGACCTCTCTCCAATCCACAATCTGAGATGCGCGTTCCCAATACCATCGCCTCCAGGGGTATTTTTGGCCGCTTCCTTCTTTGCAGCAGCTTCTGGTGTCTTGGCTGCCTTTGGTAAAGCACCTAGGCCAGCAGCGAGCTGTTCGGCTGTACTCAACATCGTCTCAGCGTGCTCTGTGGAGGTGTGAACGTATTGAGCAGCCATGAGTGCCAGCACAAGGGCACGAAGGTGATTATCTTGAGCAGCTGTGGAGAGGTTGAGCGCAGTGCGGAGGTGTGTTCTGATATGCACAATTTAATGATAAGTTTTATGTGGTTATGATAAAAGGAGAGACGAGAAAACGTACTTCGTAACGAGATACTCCTTTGAAGAACACGCGGACAATATCTCTCCAACAGTCTGCAAAGTACCTCCAAGTCCTTGACAAAGCTTAACGACTTGCGCCACTTTGGGCCTCAACACCTCCATTTCCTTCTCGCGTTCGGCTTCATCTTCAAGCTCATTTGCCATGCCAATTCGTAACCACAGTTCACCGGCACGCGCAGAGACGTTAACCCACAAATCTTCGCTCTGTGCATCTTCTTCCTCCTTCTGTGCCTCGATATCCGATAGAGGCGTGGTTCTCGGACCTCGAGTCCGGGATAGGTGGGCTGCAACTTGGTAGCATTGCAGAGCTCGTTCTTTATGCCCTTGACCGTGTGCGAGATGCGCGTGGTGTAGCGTGATCCGAGCGCTATAGAAATGGAAGAGTCCGTGTGAGCGGGTATCTGCAATTAGCCTGGATATATGCTATTACAAGCGCGTCAGTATGTAGATGACGAGCAAGCTTGGAAATAAGCACACCTCTTCGGCTTCGTCAAACTCGCTTCGTGATATAGCAATCTGAGTAAAGAAGTCAGAAGGAATCTTGTGAGAGGTTGATTGTAATAGCTACCCCAATGAGCTCGCAAGTCATGTCTGCTTTCATGAGCAAAATCCTTTCCTGCAAATCCTTGACGTCTGCTCGAGAAGCCCATATAGGCACTGAAAATGGATGAGTAAAGGGCATCAATTTACGCGTCATATACTCACAGGCAATTTCTTTCTTCAATTCCTTGTCCATGGAAACAATCCCTTCATTCGCATATACCCTCCGTTTTGGTCTCCTTCCGACAGGATCTCGCTTGGAGACACTGCTAACCAGAAATCCCAATCCATAAATGACTCGCGGATGAGTGACCTGCACCTGCAAAGGCTGCGGCGAATTGGCCAAGTCGATGTCGACAATTCCGCTGATTCCAAAGGCTTCCAACGCACCGCCATCCAGCATATCATGCAAGATTTTCAGACGCGTCTGGGAATTCGCATAGTCGCCGGTATACGTGTGGTACAAAACGCCGAGAACAAGGACGTGCACGATCAACACTTTCCCTATGTTCGTCTTCCCAAGGAGTGGGCCTGCTTTTGCCTGGCAGTCGGGTAAGAGATGAGGTGCAATGTCCAGGTCTTTCTCGGCTTGTCGAAGTGATTCTTCTATTCGATTCCAGACGCCGTTCTGGACAAAGTCGAGTAGTTCAAGGACCATGGCAAAAAGCGCGACTTCACGGTGGTTATTACGCATAGCAAGGGTATGTAGCTCTTTTATCGCGCTCGCAGTGCGTGAACTGGCATTAGGGGGAGCGTGACGCCGTGAAGGTGTCGCTGGTTCAAGATCTGCCGCGCTGGCGGAAACACAATCGATGTAGGCAAGGTGGGCGGCGTATAAAACATGTGGAGGGTCTGAGGCGACGATGAAGTTGTTTACTACTTTCTTGAGAGCGTTTTGTGCTAATCGAACATTGCCATGGTACATGGCCAATCGAGCAGACAAGTAGGTGATTTGTGGCTTGTACATTCTCAATGATGGATGCTACAGAGAGGTCAGTATGTGGTAATAGCGCGTTTAGGACGTCGAATACTGACTTTGGTGGATATCATGAGCTAACAATACGAGAAAAGAATGAGTTCTTGTCTTTTTCACGTAGCCAGACGCGCTTACCGCCTTGGTAATAGCCCTCTCTACTTCATTCTCAATTCCAGGAGTCTCCAATCCGAGCCTAAATCCGGCTTCAGCCAGTTCCGTCCAAGCACGACACTCCTGATGCTGGTCCAAGTTGGGCGTAGAAAGAAATTTTCTCAAGGCAATTATTGATAAGTAAACCGAGCGGCTATGATTCCTGTGTGTTGGTGGGTGTGCCAGGATATGAGGGAGAGATAGAAGGAGAACATCTTGTGGCAGGGGTTGAATTTTTCTAGCCTCCAGTTTTTGCCTTTTGACTGGCCTTTCCATTTCCTCGCTGTCGGTACTGGCCATGGTGGATTAGAGTAAAGTATGAGAGGAATCCTGGAGGAGTTTCTGGGTGGGAGTGACATTAAGCAGTCACAGGCTGTGACTGGACGCGTCCGCTGTCACTCAACACTTCCACTTCTCACATCCTGACCATCACTGAGCAATAGGATCGCTGCTTGTGCTAGAGATCAATGAACAAGACACAATGACAACGGCTCGGACTCGACCTTATGCCACCCATTACCTTCAATGACCCACCGCCAACTCACAGCGATATTTATTGGACTGTTACTTTGGACACGAGCACGATGCCAGTAGCGGACAACCCGGCGGACAACCTCTGCCCGATGCCCGTCTTGGTTGCGTTTTGCATAATTTAGTACCAAACTCTCCAGATGCACCCGTGCTTGTCATCAATGCCTTACCTTTGTCGACCTCTGCAGTCCCGCCCTCGGTGTCGATGGGGGAAGGGCCGTTGCTCAGGTCCAAGGATTGGCTACCGTTCTATTTCTATGACATCTGTAACAAGTGAGCGACTGTGAGTCATTCCATACTGTGCGTTAAATCATGCCGCGATACCAGCCTGTATCTATATTTATGTGGACCTTAGAGGCTTAGACCCTGGTCCTCAGTGACACAGTATATAAAATGCGAAAATGAACGCCGTTTTGACACTCCCTCATCCCTGTCAACGCCTTGCATCCACTCAATCATCACTTCTCTCGACTCGCGAGTTCCATTAACGGTCATAACCAAACACCTTATCATCACATTGGACGATGAAATCAATTCATTCCTCTGTATTCCCTCAGGAGCTGTTTGACTATGTCATCGACGAAGTAGCAAAGAGCGCCGACAGTCACAGTTGTCAAGAAGAGAGCCGCGCGCAGCGATTAGCTGCTCTGGCCCTCGTATGTATCATGATCCTTCCGTACGCGGGCCCACAGACATTTATTCGAGAGAAAGTCCGACTCGCCAACATGGATAAGGATATTCAGAGGCCAAGAGTCCGTCTTTTGGTGGAATTGCTCAAAGCAAATGGTCGGCTGGCATCCTACATCACGTCGTTGACTCTTATCATGCATCCTTCGGATTCGGACGTGCAGCGAGATACAGCATACATATTGCGGGCTTTATTCAACGACAAGGATAATTCCGCCCCATGTTCTCTGGCCGTCAAATTGAAGGGGAGATTGGAGAAGGACACCGAACAGGCTCTGTTCGAAATCTGCCACAAGCCTCGGCTAGCTTCCTTACACCTTGCCGATTACCCCTTTCCCTGCAACTTCCTCAAATATACATTCATCAAACCGCTGCTTTCTCCGCTGTACTGTTACCAGCGCAATATGAACCTACTGAGCTCTGTATTTCCCCAGGAGCTGTACGACGGCGTCATTGATGAAATAGGCAAGAGCATCGACACTCAGGACGTTCAAGTCAGCACACGCGCAAGTCAATTAGGCACCCTTGCCCTCGTTTCACGATCCTTCTGATCGCGAGCGCACAGTCATTTATTCAGGGAGGTCAGAATTATACAACATCAGGAAAAGCCAAGAGTTTACCAACTTCGCGAATTACTCGAAGCAGACCATCGGTTGGCCTCTTATATCACGTCCTGAGGAGGCGGGAGGCTTTTCAGCTATAACCAGGTTACTACGTCTAGAGCAGTCCCATCCAACTCTAAGGACTATCCGGCTCACATTTACTGTGATCCTTCGAGGGACTACGAACTGCTCGAAGGATTTTCTGCGCCAGAAGTTAGAGCAGCTGGGATGCTCCGTTGCAGATATTTTTTTTGCGAGTTGTCACTTTGGGGGTCTCCGCATACTTGTCTTGACCGTTCTTATTCAAAGTAATAACTACAGGAAGGATGAAAAGGAGAAATATGCTTCTATTATTCGGGCACAGTTCCCGTCTATTGCGAGTAGGACTAATATGAAATTTGTGGTAGATGCTCGACCGTGGTCAATCCTAAACCTAGCAGAGGACTACTACTTGTGATAGCCAGAATACACTTGCATCATTCGGGCAGAATTCCCTTCGACTGCTCGGACATTGAATGGGTGGTGACTGCTTGAGCGTGGTTAACAGCTTTAGACAATCGCCATGTGGGGATTGGGGAACCTGACAAACACTAACTAAACTCAAATCACACAACAAAATGCGGAGGAGCTCAATCGCTCAGGATATCGTATTAAAAAGGTATAATAGCGAAGCAATCCAGGGATCGGCGTAAAGCAGTATGTAATCCTACTCAAATGCCTTCCAAGAAATAAATCTAAGCGTTGACGTTAACGGGCGAGCAGCCAACAACGACGAGACCACCTGCGAGAAATCATCTGTCAGTTACTTAAATCATGAACATGCAAGTGAACGAACCCATGTGGTTGCCAGTGCAGCAGACGGGTTGCGAAGAGCACTGTCCACCGCTGCCAACACCGATCGCGGTGATGGGGTTGCAGCTGAGACCAGCCTGAGCAGTGATGGGGTTCACAACGGCGCCAACAATGCTGTGGAGGAAGTTGGATTCCTTGCTTCCGGATCCGAAAACTTGGTTGCCTGAAGAAACCAAGTCAGCACACAAATCACTTAAACAGCAAGACAATACTCACAGCACTGGATGGGGCCAGAGTTGCAAGAGTCGTTAATGTCACCGGCAACAACGAGAGCAGCCATGGTGGCGGTCATAAGGATGGCAATCTTGGAGAACATTTTTGTTGAGTGAGATTAGAGAGTTAAGCTGAAAGCTGAATTAATAGGCTGTAGGGAAGTCGATTGAGATCCTGAAGAATTTACCGTCAACCTGCCTCCTCTTTATACCTTTTCTCGCTCAGGGTACCCAACCCATTCCGTCCTTCACCTTGTTTTCCGTACGTCAATGTTGGTTTGCGATTCCCGGCAAATTTTAGAATTCTAGCGCTAGAAGCTTGATGGACGTAAAAGCGTGTATTCGCTTAAAACGGGTGTTTAATAATACACTGAGCACAGAAACTTTTTTTCTCTAGCTCCCTCACGGTTCAACACTCTGTCGACGAGGGTTCCGTGAAGACGGGGAAGGTTTGAAGGTAAATGTCGGTTTCGGGGGGAGGAGGAGGCGAAAGTTGTTAGCGTTGAACGCAAAAAGTTGAACAAAACGTTGACGCGACGCGACGCGCTGGCGAGTCCCGGGGATCCTTAGGCTGGGAAGTGGTGTCAAATACGTTAATGAATCAATGCCATGAAGATCATTGACACCCTACGTGGCAAATGTTTCAACGCGCTTCGATTAACCTGACAATTGTCGAGTCTCGTTCGTTTACGTTGGCTCCGCAAGTTTTAGCCTAAGGTAGCCTAAGGTCCATGGAGTGATTCATCAATGACCGCAATGGTTCGTAAAATTTGAAAATTCGAGGTTTGGTGAGGAGCGAAGGATTAACCTGGGGTAAACCGTAACATAGACCGTAAGTACGTTTACACTCCCAATTTCCAAATGGTAAGGGTCCTGCAAGCGAATTTCTTGAGTTTACTGTACGACAGGAAATCTAGAAAAATATCTATCTGGTAGCCTTGCAGCGGCATAGAGCTACACAATAAGCGATAATCTGGTTAATCAGGTTTGAGTGCCATGGGCAACGGATGGGACTGAAAACGTTAGTCATGGCTTTACAGGTGCTTAAAAGATAATCATAGAAAGTTTCTTGTCCATTTCATTCATGGTAACAAGGCATTATGCCTCGCTTCGCTTCGGCCCCAAAATGAAGAAAGGGTAAGTAAGAGAAGGGTGCCATACAGCACCTGAAAAATAATAGTAGCGGTTTTATTGGTTGCTAGGCACAGAAATGACACTCACACAGGAAAGGAGTCACCCACAGAGAAGGTACTGAGTAGGATGCTCGAAACGCTGGAGAAGGGCAGGAGTGCAGAGAAAGTGAAATTGAAAAATGAGTGCACACTGTGTAGGAGGTCTAGAGAGATGCGGGAAGCATATGCAATGAAAGAGCAGCACATTTATACATGATAGTACCCCAAGGTCCAAGCATTGAGCCAAGTTGAAGGACATGACAATAAAGCGGCGGGGAACAACAAAAGGATAGAAAAGGGAAGTGTGCACACTGCAAACATGAGCATACGAACTTGCTGGTTTTTTTAAGAGAAAGAGTAATAACACTCTGTCGTTGAGTCGCCGTTGCATGGTGAGGAGGGCTTGCAGGTGAATCTCCAAGTCGGTTCGGTATTGGCGCTCAGTCCCCACTTCATTCTCGATTCTAGGAGTCTCTAGTCCAAGTCTAAATCCAGCCACAGCCTTTCCATCCAAGCCAAACATTCCTAATGCTGAAGCAGGTTAAATGTAAAGAAAAGTTTCCTCGACGCGAATACTGACAAGTAAACCAGTTGGGTATGCCAGGACTCAGTGGGAGACGGAGACGAGTTGGAGACGAGGGAGAGATATGTGTAGTAGTCACAGGCTGTGACTAGACGCGTCTACTGTCACTCCAATCTCCATTTGCTTTTCACCTTGACACTCTGCACCATGCAGCGCTCTATCCTGATCAGAGCTTCGCAGTGTAATCTCTTCTTGCCCGAACTGCCGAGAAACCACGATACGACTGTCATGACATGACTCAAGCGTAATTCCAGGGCAATACTGCGCTACCAGGAATATGTGCAACAATTGTGGGGAGCGCGCCTCGTCGAAATACTTGCACGATATATGTCATAACCCTTGAAGCTCGAAGCTGGATTTGCCAAACATGAAGCTTCTCATCAGCAGCCACTAGAGTTGGGAAATTTGAACTAGGCCGCGATTGCCTCGTTTTCGATGTATGAACCGTTGCAGATCCGGAACCTTGAGCCGTGCTTCGATCTGCCGTCCATCATGTCCCCTTTATCCTTCTCCCCTTGCAGTGCGCACATTAATTGAGGAATTGTCCGACCCGGTTGGGTGAATGTGGGCCTTGTCCTCTGTGTCGTCGTTGACTTATTATCAAGTTGCAACCCAGGTCATAGCCTGCGCAACAGATTTCGAGGCTTATGGCTTTTTCCCGTCAATTCTCCCACTTTATTCTCGACTAAAGACATGCATCTTCTCACAGCTACGTTAATCATCCTTCCTCTGATGTGCTACGTTTGATTTCCTTCTTTCTTGACCTGCCCATTCCCCAATGACAGTGTTTGTGCTACATGCTGCGTCAGGCAATGTCGACTTGCACTGTCGCCTCTGCATTGCCAGCCATCTGTACGAATAGTGTTGTTTGATTTTAATTCTCTCTTATATGTCAGAATAGCTAGGATGTCGAAATGAACCTCCACCAAGTTTATGTTTTTCTGCAGTCAGAACATACTGATGGGCGCCGCAGTGAGTGTGAGAGAGCTCCCAAATATACCATACTTGGTTCATTGCTGTCTTAAAAATACCAATACGTGGAATGATGCGCGAATGAGGTTTAAAGTCTTCTCAAAAGAGGGTCAAGCATTTGGTGAATTGATGAGATCTGAACATCAAAGATTGAAATAATGGTGAAGTTGACTCTTGAGGATGGCGGTATTAGAAGAAGAGGGACAAGCGAGTCTTGTGATCGCCGGAGTCGGATGTTGCACGTTGTCCTGAAGCCAACTTGTAAATGGCACCTTATTGAAACTCTGACCTTTGCCAACCTATCTGCATGTCTTCGGCCTCTCCATCGTCTGGCTCATCATGCCCACCCTCATCCTCAGCTGTAACCATCCCGGTACCAGGCAAATCAATCCTCAAACGACCTCCACCAGCACAACCGTCGCTCTTCTCGCGTATCACTCGTTTTCTGCCTACTCAGGCTCAGGCTCAGCCTGCGAAAGATGACGAGACTAAGCCACTGAAGAGGGCCCATTTCATCTTGCCACAAATTGCGACTGTGTATCCTATATCGTCTGTTAATCCACCGTCGACACCGACGTTGAAGGATGAGAAGCGGGCGATCGAGGATAGGGAAGCAGAGAGGAGGCGCAAGGTAGTGAGGGGGAACTTGAACAACCCTGGTGGGCCCGACTCGGACGAATGGTGGTCAATGGACAAGGTAGAGGCGTTCTATAGGGAATGTTGTGCTGGATGCGAAGAAGATCCAGACCCGGCGATTACAGTTGCGTTCAAGGTATGGATTTCTGAACGGTGGTCGTACGCCCCTCTTATCAAGGTCGCCTGCAGCACGCTTCCCCTAGCAGTCCAAGGACGGTCGATCTGTCGGGCGTACAGCTCACTTTCACGTCGGCGTCTATTCTGTCAGATGTGTTTTCTATCGAGTGGGGATTAAGGAAGTTGGTGTTGAGAGAATGCGACTTGGATGACTATGTGCGTTTTTTTATGGATTTTGATGTGCCGGTGAAGGAACTAGATTCTCTAGATTTTGAAACCGATGTTGCACGCCTTGTTGATTCCTGGGACGTTGTCGTTCCTCTCAGTCGCGTCTAATCGACGGTTGAAGACCCCCGCTTTTCGGCTCATAGGAGCCTACGTGGAAAAGGTACGCATTGGTGTTTCTTAGTTATTCATGGTCTCATCGTATTCCAGGCAAAGAGTTTACAATTCCTTGATTTATCTCAAAATCAACTCGACAAAAAGGCTATAGAATATATCGTCGCAGCCCTACCAATAGCCCCTGAGCCTGGACTAGTGTCACTAAGGCTGGATGATTGCTCTCTGCGACCCGCTGCTGTCGAAGCGCTATGTCGAGCCGTCCGAACTTCATCACTAAAGAACATTTCCTTGCGCCATAATCATATCTCCGTCAGCGGTGGCGTCGCACTCGCCTTAATGATCAGGGATTACCCCGATGTCGTGCCTACCCCTTTGTCCCCATCGAATTCTTCCTCGCCATACGGAACATCTTCAGGGACCTCGTCCCCCACCGCGTCTGTTTCCAGCCTGTCGATGACATCACCCCCTTCAACGCCCACAACGCAAACGCAAAATCCTCTCCTGAGTGGTGCAGCTGCTCGCCCAGGGCCTCTTGCTCCGCCGCCTCGGCACCCGACGACCGTGTCGTTACAGACTACATATACCCCATATGTGCCTAAATCGCGGCGTGGCAGGCCAGCTGCGCCTCCGACTACTGCTGTTAACCCGCTTTCGCCTACGGGCCAGCATGTACCGATTATCACGTCCTCTTCTAGAGGAGGTGTGACGACTCGTCATCCGCCCCCGCCTGGGGCACCGGGGAGTCAAGCCCCTGCTTCGCACGGACACCATGATGCAGGACCGAGCGCGGCGCTGTTGGATAAAGTCAGGGCATTGGATTCATTGCCGAGGTTAGGCGCCCTGAGAACGTTGGATTTGAAAGGGAATGATTTGAGGGTTCGTTGGTTTTCTCTTTTTTGGAGAATATGGTTCTTGGTTATTGATGATTTATTTTCTTGCTGCAGAACGGTGTCACGTATATTGCGCAGGTTTTAAAGCGTAATCGGACGTTGAAGGTACTAAATTTGAGCGAGAATAAACTCGATGTGCAGTGTTTAGTGTCTATTGCTGAAGCTCTGGTACGTGACATTTTTGACTTGGCCTCTTTGCAATCTGTTGATTATATATGTTTCACAGAAATATAATTCGAGCTTAGAAACCCTCGACTTGAATAAAAACCCTTGTTGTGGTCCTGGATTGGAAGGAGTAAGCTTTCAACTTTCTAGCATTCCCAATCTCAATCGCTAACATACTGCATATAGATCCAATCACTACGAACGGCGTTCACGCTGAACACCGCTCTGAAGCGGTTATTCCTCTCTTCTACATCTATGACCTCCCCAGGCGCAATCGCGCTTGCCGAGTTCCTGCCCGAGTCGACGTCGTTGCTGCATCTGGATTTGACGAATAATAATTTGGATATCGCGGGTGTGATGGCGTTGAGCTCGGGGTTGAAGGCGAATTTCGTGATGAGGTGTTTGGATTTGAATATACCTCCTGGAGATGAGGAGTTTGCTAGGTCAGTCTTGTTTGGCGTCGGTGTTTCTTTTTGTGGTGATGTGGTATTGATGTTGTTGGTATTCTTTGTAGGATGTGCAGAGAGATTTTGAATTCGTGTGTGAGGAATACGGAGGAGGCGGAGCGTCAGTCGAAGGCTCCGGAAGGAGTGGCTAGTGGGCGAGGACTTGGTAGGGGTGTGTGGGGTATGATTGAGGAGAGCGAGTTGGCGAAGACTATTAGGCAGGGAGAGGAGAAGAAGGTAAGTTACCTTTTCTTCTTCTCTTTTTTCAAGCTATATGAACCTTGGACTCTACAGAACGAGACGGATATTGCGGGTAAAGCATGGACATCCGTGACCGAACTCAGCAAGTTACTCGTCTCGAAGGGAACGGACTCTCCAGCCGTGCCCAAAGATGCCACGATGACAGCCTCATCAGCCAACACGCTCCTGCATGCGCGGAAGGTTGCTACCGAACTAGCTAATGTGATTCAGCAGACGGAAGACCCGGTGAAATTGGAAGAGCTTCTTGGGATCAACGACCAGCTCTTGTCGTTGCTCAAGAAATTCCCAATGATGAACAACCGGCCGCATCTTACGTTGCAAGGTCTAGGACTGAAAGATGTGAATAGCAGTGCACATAGCTCGGACGACGATGGGGATGGTAGGCTTGATGGATTGCCGCATATTAATGGACGGGCTGCTCCTCCGAATGGGTTATCGGCGCACATGAAGGAGCATTCGGATACGGGGAGTAGTTCTGCTAGTTTGGAAGAGCCGGAGGAGGAGGAAGAAGAGGATACGGACACGCCTGTTACGCCTAGAGTGGATAAGGGGAAGCAGAAGGCGGATCCGGAACCTGAGGAGCCGGAGATGGTGCTCAGCCCGAAGACGTTCATGATTAATGAGCGGACGCCGACGGGTGAGGAGGATGAGGAGGGGATGATGCATTATCATCTTCTTCTTCATCCTGAGGGTGTTACTTCTCCTACGGATAGGTATGTGGGATTTGTTTTATGGTACTTCTTGGAACTTTATTGAATGGTGTGTGCTTTGATTTAATTTGTAGATCGAGAAGTTGGGTAGAAGAAGAGGGAGAGGTGTTCAGGAAGGGTGCTGTACTTTTAGGTCCGGAGGAGATGGAGGGCGAGTATGCTGGAGAGGAATTGCGCAAAGAAGTAGGTGTCCACCTGGCCCTTCTATTTGTTTCATCTGTGGCTGATTACAAGCGCAATAGCTCCTGGAAGCAATGGTCGAACGCCCTCCTCCCCGTCCATTGACAGACGAATTCGGCATGGAGATCGTGCCAGACACCAATCCTTCCACCAACAACAACAACGACACCCGCTCGCCGAACCGGTCTCCTAATATACCCCACCCTACCTCGCCGACTGCTAGCGAAACAGCCAGCCCGAAGCCCCCACCGCGACCTTACATCTCGCGGAGCCGGTCAACGTCCAACTCGCTGCTTAGCCTTATATCACCTACGTCGCCTCCAGCGGATTCGCCTGCGAGCGCTGGGTCACAGCAGAAGACCTTTTTGAGCCCTTCGACGCCGACGCTGGATTCTTTGGGCAGGCCGACGCTGACGAGAAGTCATTCGTCCCCGACGTCGCCTACTGTTGGGTCGTGATCGTCTTTCATTGGCATCAGGCTCGCACCCGGGACTTGACTAGATAAAATGGTCATTTAAGGTCATCTATCGAGGAACCTAGAACACCTTCCTTCTTCTAGTACTAGTACTACTTTTTTTACCATACGTATTTGTTATCTCGTAGGTTGTCCGGAATTCAGTCTTCCCCATCACGTTGGATTTTCGACCTTTTTTCTTCTTCTTCTTCTTTCTTTTACTACTTAATACCTTATGACAATACTCAATATCCGTATCCATTACTACTACCGCTTTTAAACCCCCTCAGTCGGAAACATAATATACACATTGACAGGTTTTTATCGAGTCGAAGTAGAATTTGTATCTGTAAGGCCTTGGGATGAGGTTGATCACTGTTGATCAGTCCGGAGATTCACAGCCGAGAGTTACTTCCGCATTTTCGCCATTTGCCTGGACACTCCCTACATGCACTGCAGCCTCCATGCATCATCCTTGGACGTGTCGAGTGTCAAGTGATAAGCACCTCCGTAGAGCCTTTTTATTCCATGTCAATGATATAAATTACACATCATCTGGTTAATCATTTTTACAGATTGCGAATCGATGAACGATTTGGCTGGGGGCCGCTTGAACCAGGTGATGCATGGAACGAATACTAATACTACTGATAACGACAATATGTACCCGGCGTGTGTGTAATTCGATTGGGGGGAACAGTGCCTGAGCTGGCAGGCAGGCAGGCACTGGAGTTCTGGAGGCTTCGCAATTCGGTTGGTTGGTTGGCAGGCCTGAGCCGCGGTCGCGGGGGAGCGGCCGTGAGATTCAAGCTCGCAGAGTGTCTGGCAACTCCCCTGCAAATTCGAAATTTGTATTGGCTGGTTACGACCTCGCCCCTCCTTCCTTCCTTCCTTTTACATCATTTCTTAGACCACTGCTATCATGGCCCCTCGTAGTAAACCCGCGTCAGACGCCCCTGCCCCAGAACCGAGACGCTCTGGAAGGATTGCGTCCCTCCCTACGCCTGCTGTGGTAGAAGCCAAACCTGCGAAACCTGCGAAGACGACGAAGAAGAGGTCGGCGGAGGCGGTTGCTGCTGATTCCAGCGAACCTGCGCAGGAAGGCGGCGAGTCGGCTGCGAAAAAGGTTTGGATTATTCGACTGTGTCGTTGAATGTGATGGGTTTTTTAATGACTTGTAATACTGTTTTTGTAGGCTAAAGCTGATGATGAGCCTCCTGCTGCTGAAACTGCTGATGCTGCAGCTGCCGTTGAGGATTCGGTGCCTGCTCCTGCTCCTGCGGAAAGCGCCCCCGCTCCTGCTCCCGCTGTGCCGCTTGCCAGAATCGAGATTGGCGACAGCTTGCCTGAGCTAATTCTCAAGAACGAAAAGGGCGAGGACATCCAAGTATCTGAACTCCCTGCTGAGAAAGGAGTCATTCTCTTCCTGGTGCCCAAGGCTGATACGCGTGAGTCCTGCTTGCATATATTCGCTTATCCTTCCTTCGATACTTCGCTTTTCTTGGTGGCAAGTCATCTGGGCTGAGTGCTGATCTTTTTCTATGGACATAGCTGGATGCACAAACCAAGCGTGTGGGTTCAGGGATAATTATCCTGATTTCACATCCTTGAACTATACGGTATACTGCTTGAGCGCAGATTCCCCTACCGCGCAGAGCAAGTGGCAAACCAAGGCAAGTCCGGAAATGTAATCCAGAAGCATACGCAAACCAGCTCACAAAAATTGTTTTCGCTGCCAAAAAAACAGAAGTCACTCCCTTATCCTCTCATTTCGGATCCCAAGCGACAACTCATTACAGCTCTTGGGGCCGGCGAGGGCGGCAAGACGAAAAGAAGCCATTTCATTTTCGAGAAGGGCGGAAAACTCGTCGATAAGAAACTTCCGGTCACACCAGCGGATAGGTAAGAAGCGATGTTCTGAGCATGTTGGATAAACAAACTAATACCTAATCTACTACGTACATATTCAGCCCGAAGTTAGCCATGGAATTCATCAAGAGCCGGGTCTAATCTACTACAAATACATCATATACAACAGAGTTGGATGGGAGATTGTATGTTTGTTTGCTTTTATCTTATGTTTTTCTTGGGTTTTATACAGTATTGTCTTGTCAAATGGTATGCGATGCCTTGATATCTTGAAGCTATTGTACAATGCGCTGCTCTATGACGTGCAGATCTGGCTGAATGGTCGGCGATTATTTCAAGATATTGCTTCAAATCAACTTACCGAGCCAGCGCAGCTAGTTACAGGGTGGAGATAACTCGGCTTAGAGGAATCCCGACTCTCGCAACAAGGCTTACAAAGTAAAAGTCGCATTGAATACGAGGTGCATCGGAAAGGAAAAATAAAGACCGTACCTGTCATACGTTCTTCCTCCTCTTGGGATGTAGGGACTAGTGTACATGTTGCGTGAGTGGCGGCTAACTTGAACGATTCCTCGACTGATCGACGTCTGGGCGCATCGAGGACAATAGGAAGAATGTGGAAACTAGCATTCAGCCTGCCTTCCGCCATGCCTCTTTCTTCATCTCTCCTAGATCTAGAGCGCCTCCGCTGGATGCGCCGCCACCGATATGCATATAATCCCAAGGTGACGACTAGGCAGAAAAAGAAGACGACTGTGAAGCTAGGCCATTCTAAGTCTGCGGTGATCTTAGCAAAGTAGGCGCGGATGGTGGCCAGGACGATGGCGAGCGAGATGAAGCCCGTCACGAAGAAGTCTTCAGCCTTGGAGAGCAGGGAGGCTACAGTCATGATGCTAGCCATCGCAGTGGACGCAGGAGGGGAGTTAGAAACCTGGCTTGCTTTGTAAGTCGTAGCGAAGGAAAGGAACGGTCTGGAAAGGGATGACACAATTCATCACGACAGCCGTTAAATATCATCAATGCTCCGAATTTTCTCAGGTTGTATGTTCCAGGGTCCGAGAGTGCTTACCGAGTGTCACGGAGGACGGCCACAAAGGCCACGTAATTTATGTCCGTATGTGAGTGTGGCCTCGGTGTGGCCGCCTTTCGCTGATATTCTCCGTTTTTATGCCGTTCGGCGGTGACTTGGACCCTTTAAAAACGAGGTTGCTGACATTCAGCGCCGTCTTGCGACCGGATAGAAGGAAACGAGCTTGAGGTCTTTTTTTTAGCTTATCGCAGGGGTCTAGGGATGTCCTAGACATCCAAGACGCATGTTTCTCGATATGATTCACCCTAAATGATTTCTTCAAACCGTATGCCGTGCGGTCCAGTGGTCAACGGTGACAGTACTTCGCCGTATTGTTCAAGGATGCCGATCCTTCAAGATTTTCTGCCAAAGTTCAGCCTAACCGTCTTCGGAAGAGTTGGTGGTGTCAAGGTCGGACGTCTGACGTCGACGTCTGTGCCAGTGGCTCCTGTTTACACAGCTTCCAACGTAACCTCAATAACGCAGACTGAAGCAGTCTTCGGTGTTCGAGTACTAGCCTCACGAACGTCGGCACCTGCGGGCAGAAGGCGAATGCGGGGGATTTATCTGTTGGCATCATGGCATGCGTGACGCGAGTCCGCAACACCTCCGTCGACGTCCGTGAACCATATGCCTACCATATGTCGCTCATCTACGAGCAAACGAGGCTCCTAGGATCGTGATCCAGAGTCGGGCGCTTTCAAGAAAATGCACAATATGGAAAGCTTTGACCTTTCCGAGGTGAAGACTGCTGCAGTCAGGACTAAGGACTTGGTTCGCAAGATGGTTGGCATGAAGGCGCAAGAGGTACGGAGTCGATGCCATTACCAGAGCCAGTCAGGGTACGAAGAGTGGGATACTCAACTTTCTGGAATCAAAGCTACTGCGGCGCTCACTTGCCTATACATACGCGTGAGACTCTTGGACCCGATCCACCACCATCCATGATCCCTCACCACCTCAAAGCATTATTGAGAGCCTCGAGGCTCGACTCCTGATTCACCAAACTCAAAGAGACGAGCGACGCGTAATGAGAGGCTTTATGAAGCGCTGCCAAGGTACCACCTGCCCACTCAATAACCGCCTAAACCTAAAAACATGCCTAGAACGACCGGAGCTTCGTGATTTATAAAAGCCGTAATGACGGGTTCACTTACTCGTTGAGGTCGTTGCGAGTCTCTCTCTCGGGCACCCATGTTCTACTTCCACCTGGCAGTCATCTTTCTCGTCGTGGCCGCCATAACAGGGCAATTGTGTGTGGCACAGGCAGAGAGAAACGGGCATGATCTTCGTCACTTCAATGTTACGTTGACGGCCCTCAACACCACTCATCCTAATGCTAACCATACGGGGGCGCCTTTAGTGCTGGGGCAAAATGGTGAGTCTTTACGGCCGAATTCCTTCTGAGAGTTCTAATCCACGCATATGACAGGCGCGAGCACTGGAATATCGTTCTACGTCACTTCAGTAAGTACTGCCTCCTATTGCGCTCTTTTCCCTGTCTAACACAGTTGTGGTTAGACCTATGCATCATATCCCTATGACGACTATCCAACCCTCGCTCTGGTGAACAAGACTTTACGCGCTTACACGACGAGTGGGAGGTGGATTACGAATGCCACGGATGTTTCGAGTGGGGGCACGCTTGGTTGGGTCACCACAACGATATATGCACACCCTGCGCCGGAAGTCTACTCTGCTGTAAAGGTGCCGGCGTACGAGCATCCACTGTTGGCTGTACATGGATTCCATAATCTGTGGTCGTTGTGTCCGTTCCCTGGAACCTACCCGCAGACGAACATCGTGTTCAACGCGTCTGATTCATCAATTTTGGCGTACGATCGCGCTGCGTGCTATCCCGTTGTGATCACGATGATACCGTGTCGAAATTCTTGATGTCAGTATCTCTTTTCCAAGCACATAAAATCTATGCTGACGCCTTGCTTCTTACAGATTTATGAATAACTTCTAATCTTGACATGTCTTTTATGTAACTCATGACTTCACGATTGTTACCCTTCCTGATTGAACATAGTGACGATGTTTGTGCTGTACATCTTTCGACATCAACTTGTCCCAGCCTAAACGAGTAGGATGTGCCTTAATTGTTCAACCTCAAGACGGTGGACGCTACTCGAGTACCCACGCGAGTGACAAGCCTCAATTGCCTGCAACGGTTTCTGAAAATCACCGAAAAGAACTCCCGCCACAACCAAACCACTCCCGCGCATTGTATTCATGATCAGTACATCGGGTTGGTTAGGAAGGCGACTCTGCGAAATATGTTCCAATTCGATTTCTTCTCCCGTACCCTTCCGTGTCATCAAAATGAATATCGACACATATAGTTCGAAATCAGGAATATTCAGGGCCCTTTACACCTGTTTTCCTTGAGGACTGCGGTATAGCATCTTGCCGAGAGCACATGAAACATTAGCGACGTCATCCGGGTCACTCCATTTATCTAAGCGAGAATCTGGGGTAAAGAAAGCGGAGGGGTTTACAAGATGAGCGGTCTTGTCTTTGAACTTTTGCCCTTGAAGCCTCCTCTCTTATGCTCTTGAAGAAGATATCCTTTTCCTTTATTTTCAGTCTGTGAACGTTGAAATGCATAACAACGTGAGACAGCTGGCTCTCAGGCCTACAATTAAAAAGCCACACACAGAAATAGGGGTCACGCGGTCTAGTACGGCACTTCACACCAGCTGACTTTTCTCTTTAGGCTTCCCTGATGACGGCGGTACATTCTTGAGGCTACCCTCTTGGTTCGAAGTAGCAGCCTAGTGGACCCTCCTTTCTTCTCTTCTTTCTTCAAAGGAGAAAGCCGACAAGCAGAGTAAGGCATTCAGCAGTAATAGTACCTTCGGTTCTTCGGTCTCTTGTTTCCGTAAGTGTCTTCTCCAAACATATCCCAGCAGTGCTAAGTTTGTCCACGATAGTACCTGCAGGATCGCCTCTGAGAAAGTCCAACAATAGTTTGACAAATAGCTATAGCAACTTGCACGCACGCACCTGAAATCTATACGCGGAATTGTAGGATCATTCCGCCTTTTACACGGGTGGCATATTCCAAGATCGAAATCAAGGTGAATCCTTGGATCAAAAGCAAAGCAGAAAGTACTTATATCTGTATTCTTCTAGTGCAACGGCCCGACTTCTCGTGGCAAATCGTTGTCCCAATCACCGCGTAGACGTTCTGGTGAGCACACGACACGACACGATTTGTGGCAGTATATTAACAAGACAACAAGGCATCTTGCGCCAGCCGACCCTCCCACCGACCTCGCGTAGATTGCTAGATCTAGTGTAGATATCCCAGGCCCCATCGCTTAGCTTACAAGAGGCCTCAAGGTCAACGGTTTGACTCTTTAACCCCAGCTCAATTCCCCCTGTTTTGCTAAGACGTAGAAAGGAGACCCATTCAAGTACGTCCTGCTTCTCCTTTTCTTCTCTTTGAACCACCACGCTGACGACGACTGCGGTTTGCACTCGTTCTCCTTCTTCTTCTCATCCGTTACCCCGCACTCGACTCCCTTCTGTGCTTATCTCGCCGTCTTCCGCTTACCGCCGCCGTCGATCATTTTCGATCATATGCAGCTCGCTGAGCTCGTCGAGATAGTTTAAATCATAAGCGGGCCCCTTCAACCGAGCTACAGGCACGACATATAGCGGCCGCACTTGCGAATCGAATCCAGTGAAATTAGATATCTACCCATTCCAGGCTGAATCTTAGAGAGAAAGAGAAATCATGTCGGCACCATCTTCCACAACACCGATTCAAGATCCTCTTGTTGCACCCAAGGTAGCCCCGGCGAAGAAGAAGCCGTACCCGTTCTGGCTGGGAGGTGTGGCTGCGACTATTGCAGCGTCTATTACACAGTATGTTGTTTCACTCGGAAACTACTTGGATGAATCTCATTGTTTCCTAGCCCTTTGGACTTGACGAAAGTCCGTCTGCAAGCTTCGGGCGACAAGCGCATGATAGAGAGTATAAAGAAGACCGTACGAACTGCAGGTATGATCTTTGGGTTCTATCTGGGAACAATACTAAAGTCGTACGAGCACAGGTGTGAGAGGGCTTTTTGATGGGATCTCCGGAACTTGGATGCGCCAGATGTCGTACTCGATGTGCCGTTTCTGGGCATACGATGAGAGCAAGAAGATCCTCGGTGCAGGGAAAGATGCTCCAGCGTGGAAGCTGGCTGCGGCAGGAAGCATGGGTGTGTGCTTTTCTCGTTTCCACCCCCTTTTTATATGGTCCTGATTGCTAAATTGTGTTATGCGGACTTTAATGCGTGATGTGTAGCCGGCGGTATTGCTGGCTTCATAGGAAACCCGGGAGGTGGGTTATTCTTTTTTTTTTTCTCACCGCTTTGCTCTGCCCCTCCTCGCGTACCTCTCATGGATGCGGGGGTGGGGCAGGGGCAGGATGAGTTTTCGACATTGAGTCATGTACCTGACGACTTTCGTTTATCTCTTTGACAGAAATTGTCATGGTTCGCTTGCAAGGAGATTTCGCGAAGCCGCCGGAGAAGAGGTTCAATTACAAGCATTGCTTTGATGCTCTCTTCAGAGTATGTTTTCCTTTTCTTATGTTTTCTTATGCTTCACTTTCTCTATCTTTTGTCTCACTTCCGACAATGCGCTTTTGTTCTGTTGCTTTGCTCTTTGATGGGCTGCTCTCGTATGGCGGCCCTATTTGCCTGAGGTCATCAAATGCGGGGTAATTTCCAATTGTCAGGTAGCCGAATGGGATCTCCGCAAGTGATCGGAGGTGCCTTATGGCAACTTCGGGTCAAAATGTACGACCTCCGTCGGTCGTCCGTTGCCTTTTTCCACCCTTACATTTTTTTCCACTGCCTACTCGCTGCCCCTGTTATACAAAATGAATTACGGCTAATGGCGCTGTTCCTCTGTAGATGGTTCGTGAGGAGGGATTCTCTTCCCTGGGTCGCGGTGTTACTCCGAACGTCTTCCGTGCAATTTTGATGAATGCGAGTCAACTTGCCTCGTACGTCTTTGGATTTTCTTTGGCCGATGAAGTTGCTTTCATCCTCTCTGATTACTGTTTCTTTTGTTCTCAGTTACGACTTTTTCAAGGCGGAATTGCTGAAGACGCAGTATTTCGAGGATAACATTGCTTGTCATTTCACTGCCAGTTTCGCTGCGGTACGCTGAAGTGCTTATTGCTTGGAAGTTGCAAGGCTGAATTAGTTCATGCTTTCTAGGGAACTGTTGCTACCACTGTTTGCTCACCTGCTGATGTCCTGAAGGTTCGTTCGTCTCCTTAGGCATGTCACAGATCAGCGTAATTGACACCATTTCTGTTTGTTCTGCAGAGTCGTATCATGAACGCTTCCGGACCTGGGTCAAACGTCAGTTTCTGCATTGCTCTTTTCTTTACATTATAGGGTTACTTATGTTACTTGTTCAGTCCACACTCGGTGTTATTCGGGCCTCGATGAAGAACGAAGGACCGATGTTCATGTTCAAGGGTTGGCTGCCGGCCTGGACGCGTCTGCAACCTACGACCATCCTTATTTTCCTCACTCTCGAGCAATTGAAGAACGGAGTGGACTGGACGCGATCGAAAGGATACGATTTCCTCTAAATGATGCTGCGCTACTTGGGCTTGATGAATATACTTGGAACCTCTCTCATCAGGAAGCCCGCAACGAGGACGTAGTGGAACGTATGGACTAACGAGTATGGGTAACTTTTTTCGACCGGATGCAGATATTTCTGGGGACTGGATGGGGTGGTCTATATCCTGCAAGTGTTGTTACCTCCCTATATTTCCAGACTTCGTGGGGGTGGTCGATTGCATCGGATGTATGTGTAATGGTTGTATTTGCGCTGTACTATTTGGGCGTTGTAGAATTAGTGTAATTTTTAGTTGATGACTTGTTCTTCTTCGATTTGGTTGTCAGCAGTGAGTTACTGCGTGAAGTCGAGCTGTGTTTCGTTGACTTTTTACACTTAATTTAACCCACCTGAGTCACGGTATATCAGGTAACATGTATCTATGGGCGACCGTTGACTCTGGTCCTCAGTAACGCAGGGCAAGCATAAAGCGTATAAAGCTCCACCCTATTCTTGCCCCTCATGGGGTCCCATTCTAGCACCCTTTCAGCTTTTGACGAACCTTCTATCACACCTACTACCTTTCTCAACTCGCGACCAGAGATTGACTATCGCATTAGGACGATGGACTCAACTTCTTTTTCTATATTTCCACAAGAGTTGTTTGACCATGTCATTGACGAAGTAGGAAAGAGCGGCCAACTGGGGAACAATCGCGCGCAGCAATTAGCTGCTCTTGCCCTCGTATCACGGTCCTTCCGGGTGCGGGCCCACAGTCATTTATTCAAGAAAATCGAACTTGTAACGAAGCAGGAGTCAAGAGCCCGACTCCTGGTCGAATTACTCGAAGCAAATAGCCAGCTGGCCTCCTACATCACGTCCTTGTGTCTTGTCATCCGCTTCCCAGACCCGGACTCAAAGCCAGCGTTGATCTACATATTCCGGGCCTTATTCAACGAGAAGGATAACTCGACCCCATGCTCTCTATCAGTCAGATTGCAACGCCTTGGGATCAGCTGGGTGCTAGAGAAGGACATGGAACTCGCTCTGTTCGAAATCTGCCACAAGCCCCGACTAGTTTCCCTGCTCGTTTCGGATTACCATTTGTTCCCCAGAAACTTCCTCAAATATACATTTATCAAACATCTATCGCTTTCCAAGGTCCGTGGAGGAGAGCCTCTTCCCGAACACGTTTTCAATACGGTGCCCGGGCGGACGCTCTGTAGGGAAGTGGTGTACCTGGAATCGTTGGTACATCATCACAGTGTGCATGCCGAGGCGCTACGACTATTAGACCACGCGAGTGATCGCTCGACACCTCCAAGAGCCGTCTTTTCGCAGCTGAAAAAGCTCGATCTCTCGATGCACCCGCGCCAGTCTTCGGAGAAGTGGGACGGAATGAGAGATATCGCAGTTCTTGCCAATGGCCTCCAAGAACTCTCAGTGGATATATTCACCGCCGGTGAGTTCTATACTGCCTTAGTTATGATACATTTTCTCAATCTTGTCCTATATTTACAGAGTATGCTACTAAGCCAATTCCTCTACACCAATTACCTACCCTTCGCAAGTTGACTTTGCGGGCCAGCAGTTTAAGTAACAACTTTTCACACATACCAGCTTCACTACGTCAGGAGCAGCTGCGTCCGACCTTAAGAGACCTTGCAGTCACTTTCAATATCTTCTTTTCAATAAACACCCGAGAACCAACCGACTGCAAGGAACTTCTGCGCCGCAAATTGGAGCAAATGCAATGCCCCCTTGCAGATCACTTTTTTGCGGTGTCTAACAGCCATCATGGGCTCCAATCACTCGTCTTCACCTTAGCTATCCGAAGTCGTTACTACAAACAGGATGAAGAGGTTGAATACTCTTCCATCATTCGGGCGCACTTCCCTTTGATTGTGGGTAGGGCTGACTTAAGATTTGCCATCATCGTTCGTGAGTTGAAGGAACTAGATAGATGGACTCTTTATGCCCGCACAAAGCGAACACGTAGGGGACAAGAACGACCCGACTTCAATCTCTGAACAGTGAATTCAAGTGCAGTGGTGGTCAGGAAGCTTTGATCTTGTCATAGTATAAGTGTAGTAAAACTTGTAATTAAGTACTCGGAATTGCTATCTCATTGTGAAGCTCACATCGAGGATATTGTCCACACATATGGACGGAATGTGGCGAGTAGATTCTATATATAACTTATAAGAAAAAAAATACACTGTCTGCCCTGGACAAATGGCAATGCGGCATCGATGATGATGATTCTTATGATCAAAGCACTGCATGTGATTCAGTGCGTGAACCGTAAAGCCTGGGACAAAGTCCAGACTTCCGTCCATCCCAGATGATCCACCCCCCGATATTCATGCACTCATGCCAGATAGAACCGTAAGTAGCACCCCTCAGGTGGGAGGGTGATGATCAGCATTCCTAACGATCCACTGGGCAGCAAGAAGAGGCAGGGCAACATTTTCAACGACTCACTGGCGTTCAAATCGGCAAGCGACATGGTAGACAAAGGTTGAAAAACACGATTGCTTTCCCGAACCAGTCAACATATTGCCTCGTTCCCATCGGTCGTTTATCTCCACACGGCAGCCTTACAACACCTAATGGGACATCCCCAGGGTTTGTTAATCTCTGGACTACTGCTTAGTGGTCTTGTGCGCCAGCTAGTATCTAGAACCAACCCAGTGCCTCAGGCTGCATATTTAACTGTTTAGAAAGTTTATTCTCTAGCTCTTCCCCTATTGCCAATGACAGATCTGCTTGCAGACCGCCGCATGCTATGACTACATCTTCCACTCCAGTATGTTCAGACCCTTCATTCTACCCTTGATTTCGGCGTGCTCTTTTTTTGAAAAGATTAAACTGAAGCCATTTTTCTGAAAGACTTTGACGCTGGCTATGTTACCAGTATCAGTTGCGACCCAGACACGGCGAATTCCCATTCGAGGGACTCCCCAATCATGGAGGAGAGTTCGTATTGCGTCGGTCATGATGCCCTTCCCATGGTAATCCGACGCAAGGTAGTCTATCACGAACTTATTATTTCAGAGACACCAGCATTGAAGAAGGTTGACGAACTACCTCCCATGCTCCAAATTATATTCGGATCGCCAACCGGAAGCTTGCTATTCTCCTTTTCTCTCTCAACTTTATTCTCCCAGTCAGGTGTGTCGAGTACGCGTCCGTCTGCGCCCATTAGTTCTCCTCTTGGACAACGCATGAAGCTCACTTCGCCGATTAAAATGTCGCTGCCATCTGCTTGGACTTCGCGAAGAAACTTCACCGGGCATTGAGCCACGATTATCGGTTTAGAGGCATCTTTCGATTTGTTTAATTGTTCTAGAATTGTTTGGCATTCGCCTTTGAATAGGTTTACGCGGTTCGATGCGTGCTCTACAAAGATATCGTTAGAGGCCATCACCTGGATGGATCGATAAACGGTGCTATGCAACCTAGCGTATAAGGGTACGGAGTAGTGATGGTATCGCAGACTCTGATATCGTTCAAGATTAGAAGGAGAGCCGGTTCATCATCGTCTCTCGGTGGTGTGATGATAATTGTTGGAAACGACCGCAGGCGGAGAAACACTTCCCCTGTTCTCGGGTTGATTTCCAAGGGATGGTGTTGTAAGTTCATGGCACAAGGTGAACGCAGCTCGTCGTGTCCAGATAACCAGCATTTGGCTGGAACGACTTGTTTAAGGAGTAAGCCGAACATGCGGATTTAGAGAGCCGTGATATGCATATGTTCATGAGTCAGTATATACACTGTATATAGCCTGGCATGATTGTGGCTTCGCCTGAGTGAACAATATCGGCGAGATTGTGAACCAGCATATGCTACGGCGCAAAGTTTGAATACCGCTGACCCGCTGAGTACGCTCAGGAATAACAACCGGTGAAGGAGCACAACGCGCTCCTATCAACTTTCGTCGTTACATAGAGCGAATGGAATAAATCGGCGCGATTGAACGTAGGGTAGAAACCAAAGAAGAACATAAAGTAGCAAGGAGACTACTATGTTAATAAGGGTTTGCACCTCTCCAACGTGTCCACTCCGTAGTTCCTAAACTGTGGACCGTCACCACAAAATCCAGGCCTCCTTTAGCTGCAATGGAAGGGAAGTGTTCGCGAATTATAGAGACATAATCCGTTTCCTCATCCCGATTGTACAGCTTGCTTCTGATGGCCATGTGGAAAGTAAGGGAGCCAAGTTCGTCGAAGTCAGGCGATGAAAGAAGAACATCTGTAAGGTCGCAATGCAATTTTTGCAGTTTTGCATGCAAAAGTTCGTTGCAGTTTGAGCCTTGATCACTGTCGACCAATAATGGGAACCTTAGCGTGATATCCCTCAGAGCGGGGCGGCACTGTTGCATGGCCAATGACATGGCGACGGAAGAAAAAATGTTTTTCGAGCTGCACACGCGTAAAGATAATTTGCGCAGCACGGGCAGTTCATGGAGGGGTATGGGCTTGACGTCCCTGTTTTCTCCTGAAACAAAGGAAATGGAAGTAAATATAAGAGATATATCAACATATAGAATCAGTACTTACTACTCAAGTCCACTACCAACTCTTCAAGGCTCTTCTTCGCCATAATTGTGATATCTCCCTTGCCTTCCATGATCTCCTCGGCTCCATATATAACAGAAAAATCAAGCCTCTTCAATCGAGAGAAAACAACAGTCGGCGGAGTTGAGCGATTCGCCGTGTGATCTAGAAGTTGTAATATGGGAGCAGTCGAACGTCGATATACTAGGGACTCTAAGTATACTACATCGCCACGGTCCTTCGTAGATGAAAATATTTCTTCAGGAAGCGGGGCACCAATATGCGTGCCGTATAGCGATAAATGTTTGATGCATGTGTGCTTTAGAAAGTTGGTGGGGAAATAAGGATGGTTTTGAATGGTCAACGAAATCAACCTTGGTTTATGACAAAGTTTAAAGAGAGCACGTTCAACCTCCAGAATCCCGAACGTCCGATTGAAACGTCCCACAGTGTAAAACTTGATGGATAGGGAGCATGGTGCTTGATTGATTCCGTCACGAAATATGGTCCTAAAGATGAAGGAAAGCGGCCCAGAGTCTGAACCTACTTTGACGAAAAGCACGGTGAATGAGGTTATGCGAGAGACCAAGCGGGGATTTTCCCCGAGTAAGGCGCAAAACGAGCGTGCCCTGCTTTCCTCGGGGTCGTTGATGATATTGACGGAGCGGAATAAGTGGTTGTGCGCCCGTTCACGCAAAGACCGTGAGGCGAGAGCAAAAGAGGTCAACAGCCGTGTTCGATCTTGAACTTGACTGGGATTCAAGTTCTGATCATCGTGACCTATTGCATCAACAACCATGTCAATGAGTTCTTGAGGGAAGGCGGGTATAGTGGTGGCCATTGCGCTGTACCAATTTTCAGAGGACGGGAGGAAGCAGATAATTGCGTAGTCAAGCTAGTGCTGTAGGTGGTGCCTCCATTCTGTGACAGGTGCGGTCACGTATCACAGCAATGAGCGAAAGGTAAGCGGCTGGAACGAGGGGCCGGACAGGAAGCTAACCAGCGCGAGTGTTTGCCCCTACAAATGCTCTGTGTATCACTAGATCCATTGATCTATTTTACTAGGCTTTAAGCACACAAAAATGTGAGAATAAGCAGAGACCAACCTTGATTCAGCAAATTGGTGAAAAAGTTATCGTAATCCTCGAACATTCCGCTCTTCAGACCCTTGAGGAGGTTTTGTGCCTGTTCAACGACTACATGCGGTCTCCAATCCAAATCTTCCAGGGAGTAGAACCAGTCGATAGATTTGTCGAACTGGCATCTACTTAATGATGGGAAAAGAGGAGAAATGATATCCGAAACCCAATGATGTTGTATTTGGAGATCGAATCTGTTTAAAGGTGCCCATTCCATTATGTCGAAAGTGAGAACTATATCTTGCAAATCGGGATTCTTTGGCCATTTACGGAAGATGGTGAGCATGTCCTGTTTGTAAGTGCACTTTAGTAATCTGTATGCTAACCAGAACTAAGCCGTTCCCTAACTTACTTGCTCAAGGTCTTGTTTAACATCGCAACCCGAATATTCCTCGCTATCCTTGAGTAGAAAGGTCAGCTCGAGTGATTTTAGCTGAGGGAAATAATCGAATAGTGGAATGTCCATGTAACACGATGAGAGGACATGAATATGCTCTATGGGCGCTTTGGAATTCCGGAGGACTAGGATGTCAGCTAAAGTGATGGCAGGGTCTTCCCATCCAATACACTCGACTGAAGAAACAGGGCGTCCTGGGACCAACGCCTTGACATACTCCAGCGGGGCTTTGACGCTCGCCATCACAGGTAAATGTTCTGGAAGCAAATGCAGTGCCTCAGCACGGCTGCAGCTCGAATAACAGAGCCTTTTCAGGGTTTTCGTGTGCGGTAGGATTGACTGCAGTAACGGTGCGTCGTCGATGTTTGAAGATCTGAAATCAAGGTGTTCGAGATGGAGTGTAGCGGTTTGTCCCAATCTTGCACATAGCTCTGTGCTATTTGTCTCCAGTCGTATTAGGTGGGCGAGGTTGATACTGCTCAGAATTAGATCGTCGATGGTTGGATCCCACGAATGCTCCCTGTTGTCCAGCAGATAAACACAAAGCTTCTTGAGCTTGAGGGAGTGTATTTTGTCGACGTGCTTGGCAGCGATTCCTGGAGAGAATCTGCAGTCCTTCACCGTCAAGCTTTCGAGGTTGGGTAGGTGGGCGATTCCAGTAATAAGGTCTTTGGTAACTGTCGTCGATATCAATTCCAAAACTCGAATATTTGTCATGGAGCACAAAGCTTTCGAGTACACCCTGAGCAGAGCCCTCGAGCACCAGTCGGCCTCCTTGTCTGCCACCACCCACGACTTGATGGTACATTTCCGAACAAAAAGGGCCATTTCCTGCGCAGATGCTTCACCCCTGGCTAGCCTTTGACAGAAAGCTGCGCGTGTGTTGGATATGCCATCGTCTTTCACTTTTGCGTCGATGATGAGGTGTTCGTATATCCAAGGAAGCATTACAGAGCAGAAGAACCTGCAGACTTGAGCCAAGCTGGACATGTCGCGACGAAGTGCTGGTCCAGCGAAATATGGCAGCTTGACATAGCTAAATATTTCGAGGTATATTTCATTGGGTATCGGAGAAAGTGTTCTCGTGCCCTCGCGTCGTACAGGACCTGCAAAACATTCTTTAATTGTGCTGCCTATCAAAACGAGTCCATCACTACTCACTGGACCAGTATAACCCTCGTCTAGACGCTACCATTTAAAAGGGCAATTGGAGCGGATGGAAGTACTGGAATGAAAGCGATGCATGCAGCCTGATCCGCTACAGCCGCGCTTGGGCGCGCTTGTCTTGTGACCGTGCGCAGCCTAGTAGTCGTCATCGGCATCATAGACAGTGAGCTCAACCGAACTACTTCTAAGTCTACCACCACCACTGTCGGGAGCTTTGTCTGCTTGACGGGCGTCTACAACGCCTGGTAACGAATATGACGAACGCGGGCGGTGCAGGTTCGCGACTCCCAACATGGATGCTCCTTATCGCAGGAATATCGACTGCTGTCGCCGTAGTCGTCTCCATGATGTCCATATTCTTTCAGATTCGGAACTATCGTAAACCTGCTCTGCAACGGTGCGTGTATATCTATACTCTTACCGATTCTCCAATGCTGACTCCATACAGGATGGTTGTACGAATTATGGTCATGGTCCCACTATATGCTATCTCTTCTCTCATTTCCCTGTTTTCTGTGGAGGCTGCGTTCTTTATAGACGCGATTCGGGATATCTACGAGGTGAGTTGCGGTAAATTCAGTTTAAGAGGAGTACAGTGTCACTATGCGTTTATTCTGCGTGTTCAGTCCCGACCTATACGCTGACTCCAACGTTACAGGCTTTTGTCATCTACTGTTTCTTTGTGTTACTCTTGACATACTTGGGCGGAGAGCGATCTCTGCTCATTCTACTACAAGGGAGGCCGCCAAAGGACCCGGTCTTTCCTCTAAATCTATTCAAACGCGAAATTGATGTCTCCGACCCATATACCTTTTTGTTCTTGAAACGAGGAATCCTACGTGGGTCGATCTTGATTATCTGTGCTACTCTAGTACTCACAAAATTTCTCGCAGAATATGTTCAAGTAAAACCTATCTTAGCTGCCGTCACCCTTATTCTCAAAGCTACTGGCAAATATAACGAAGGGGACTTCAGGGCGAACTCAGGTTACCTATATGTCAGTATTATATACAACCTCAGTATATGTTTGAGCTTGTACTGTCTCGCGATGTTTTGGGTTTGTGTCAACGATGACCTCAAGCCTTTCCGGTGAGCCTTCCTATAATCTGTACCACTAATATATCACCATCTGACGTCCGCGTACAGCCCAGTCCCTAAGTTCCTTTGCGTTAAAGGAATTCTCTTCTTCTCATTCTGGCAGTCGGTCGCAATTTCAACGCTTGTAGCGGCCGAGGTTATCACTCGACTGGGACCATACACTGATCCTGAAAATGTGTCTGTGGGCCTCAACGATCTATTCATCTGCGTTGAGATGCCTTTCTTTGCGATCGCGCACATGTATGCTTTCCCCTACAGGGACTTCCTGGACCCCAACCACACTTTCGTGGCTCGCATGCCTATGTACTACGCTTTCCGAGACGCGTTTGGACTGATGGACGTGATCGAAGACGCCAAAGCCACTCTTCGCGGCGAAGGAATGGACTATCGCGAATTCGAACCTGCAGAAGGATTCATGCATCAGGGCATTGGACGCGAACGTCGAATAAAAGCTGGTCTTCGTTATAGTCGAGGAGGCCAGCTCAAGTATTGGTTGCCAACCACGACAGAGGAAAGTCGACCTCCAGGACGTGCTGAACGCGTCACGAACAATGCCATCAAGAAGATTATTGGACCTGGTCAGACAGAGACCGTCCATGCCCCGCTTCTTTCTCCTGAAGCCGATGATGTCGTACACCTTGCTCCAGATTTGCAGGACAACCCAGAAGACACGCTTTGGGATGAAGACGAAGTACAGGACGGCTATGCCCTACCGTTTGGCGACATCGACGAGGCAGACGAAGAACTTTACGAGCACAGCAAGAAATACCTATTCGGAGACTACAACTATCCAGCTATCGATGTCAGCTCTGAGTCGGCGCGTACCCTTATCTGGCAAGAAGAAGAACGCGTCCTTCGAGACGAGCGAGGGGCATGGTTCTCTCCTTTACGGGGAGCGAAAGGACAGGCAGCTCTACAAAATAGGGACAGGCCAGTCTGGGAAGGTTACGGTGCCGTCAGCACCTCGCAGCCAGCACAAAAACGTGGTAGCACCAGCAAATCTCCGGTTTCCTACGACGACAGCGGAAGCAATCAAATACTCATTGACCATGATCAAGAACGTTTCGCCAAAACAGCGGCGAAGTCACCGTCAGACGTCGGACTGAGCCAATGGGCAAAGACACGTCGGAAAGGACCTCACAATTCCCATTCTCCATCCCCGCTCGCAGCTTCCTCATCAACACGCCACACACCTTCTTCTTCTCCTGGTAATAGCGGCAGCGCTAGTGGGAGTGGGAGCGGAAGTCCTGGCAATCAGCCCAATATCATCAATCGCATTCGTTCTCCGTCCAATTTGTCGCGATCTAATTCAAGAAACGACGCGAAATCCCCTGTTCTTCCTCCAGACGCCGTTGATCTCGTAGTGGAAGATCCAGAAGCGGCAGACGAGGGGCTGGCTCATGAAAGGAGAAAAGGAGAATCTACACGGAGTACAGGCTTGCGCAAGGTGTACCGTCGTGGCTTTGTGACAGAAGATGAAGATGGGAAACGTGCGGAAGGAGAGGTTGAGGTTGAATTACCGAAGGAGAGGAATGATTCTTCACGTCTTGTTGATGTGGGCGAAGAGGTCGCGGATGAAGTTGAGAGTGAAGAGGAGCGGAAGGCGTCTGTTGGAGCAGAATGGTCTCAGGAGGTGGAAGGAGTAGTCGCGAGGAGCGGTACCCCTCCTTTGCATGCCCGCATTCAAACTCATCATTACCATGATATTCCTGAGGACGACAACCCATGGGCATGATGATATCCCTGATCCAGCTTTTCTTATTTCATTTTTTGGTTGCATCTGTATTTCTACGTGTCTCATCTTCTCGCTGTACCGTGTTCCAAGTGTTGTCTATAGACACTCACGACATGCTTTCACTTTCTTGTCTAAACCATCATAATCGAGGTGCTTTGTACATGGATTCTCTACATATTTATTCTTAGGTGCTTATTCCATAAGTTACGGATTTGGTGCTTTACAATTTCGCGAGAGCCTCGAGGACAGCGTCAGCTCCTGAAGCAGTGACACCAGGGCCTGGTTCGGTCTGAGAAAAAGTTGTTAATGGAACGTATCATTCCATAGCATATGTTTACTCACTCCGATATATTTGACGACGAGATCATCAATAATCACAGCGTATCTGGCTGTGCGAATGCCGAGTCCCATTGCAGACAAATCCAAGGTGAGCCCAAGGCTCTTGTGCCATTTGACATCAGGGTCAGAAAGCGCAAGGATCTGGAACAGCGGATAAATATACTGCGATGTTCTTGCGGCATAGATAACTAACCTTATCCTTAAGCCCCTCAACGCGAGCCCATCCGCTCATAACGAAGGGGTCATTGGCCGCAATAACGGCGACGACATCGACACCCTTTGCCTTAATTTCGTCGTACTTCTTAAGATAAGGTGGCAGGTGATTGACGTGGCAAGTGGGCTGCAACAGGTAATGGATGTTGGAGTTATCAAGCACGAGCTGGGTATTTCCAGAGAAACTTACGGTGAATGCTCCGGGGACGGAGAAAAGAACGACTTTCTTGCCCTTCCATTCGTTCGTGGAATAGGTCGTGGCTAGATGTCAAGAACACTTTAAGGAGGTGTTTCATCATGCAACATCATATTCGAAGACACGTACGGACTCCGCAGGCAAGCTGAATCAAGAATTCCTGTGATCAACTGGCGAGTTCTTCAAGGTGATGATGACCAACTACTTACGCCGTCCTCAAGTTCGGGGGTGTATGGCACGTACTTGAAGGTGCCTTCAGGGATAGTATCGTTGACTTTGATAGATGCCATTGGGTTTGAATTGAGCGAGGGGGCTTATCGAGATGATAATCGATTCGAGCTTGGGTTTAAGAGTGAAAGATGTGAGCAAAGATCTCGTCATTCTCAGCTGCGATAGATAAGTAGGTCGAGATAACCGAGGAAGAACGTGACCGGGTAACCAGTCTTAATTGCAAAACGTGATCGGCTAGCGAGCCCGAAGGGTATTTCTATCTGATTCTGTCAGGTAGTGACAAAGAAATTAGAAAGAATTCGTTGGAATAATCACCGCAGGACTCCGGCAAGCATCTTGCTCGACTTCGATTGGTGGTGTGCCATGAGATATCACACTGCAGAGGGGTAGAAATCAGGAAACAGGGCGGGTGATCATGAGGACGATATGGTAGATATCAAAGCTTGGGCTCTGGCGCAGGCTGCTTAGTCGTTAGTCTTTAGATCACCGCGACCGTTGGGGACGCTCATGACTTTGGGGACCTTCACGACTTGGGAATCCCGTGCTCCATTGACCAGTTGGACCGAACACGAGTACGGAGCTCAAAACAAGATATAGCTAACGGCGAACCCGCGTGGATAACGCTCCCTCATCCCATCTATTTTGTTTTGATTACCGAACGACACTGTACGAGCAAGTTCCATGCAAGACCTTTCAAAATCGGAGCTTTGGAAACTGCTTCGTGCTCTTGTCGAAGGAAGGAGTGCAATCATGGCAGATGGACCAGAATGATTAAGTGGGCGTTATTTGCTAGACAGTGACACCAGACGCTCAGCTGACCTGGCAAATTGACCAACATACAGGATTTCAAGTGCTTCGACCGGGAGCAAAGCGAAAATGAGCAATGTGTGAAGAGCCTTCAGAATCCAGATGGAAAGTTGTGGGAAGGCTAGCATCCGAAGGCTGTGCGTTGAAAATATACTCTGAAGCAGGCCGTTCCTCGTACGATAAAGCTGAGAAGTGGCGTTTAGGTACAGTAGGCCTTTCCCAGTATACGCTGGCCAGACACATGAGATAATATCCGCTCCAGTCCTGATCAACCTGTCGTAAGAAAAATTATTCCTGAAACATATGCACGGAAAGCAACAGTATGATAACGCGACCAATAACCAGTTGAGTGCTGTATTAGATAGCAGAGCTCGTCTACAGGACTGTCTGTTGAAGTCAGAAAATCGAAGAAAGAAAGAGGAACATGGTTGTTGGACGTTGAGAAGCTGAGAGCTAGACTTACTCCTGGTACGGGTACTTGCCTACAAAAGGAAGGTGGGAGTGGCATCATTCTTGACCTAACACGACCACCACTTCGCCTGAGGTTTCAGGTTTTTTTGGCACCTATAGCACTCAGAAGGACACCACTGCTTATAAGCTCTAAAGATACGCTAGCTGCGATATTCTTCGTCTCCGTATAGGTTCTCTTCGGGGAGTCGGTGGTGTTTATGCAGTGAGTGGTATTTCAAGTGTTCGTTCTCTCGAGGTACTATTGGTACTAACTGCTCGTTTGCTCTGTTACTCTGTAGGTCAACTATCGCGCCCCTAGTTCTAGGTTCTCCGCTTTGCTCATAGGAATTTCTTAGACCTATCACAGAGCAGGAACACCTTCGGACATCCTTTTGCCTCGAGGATGCCAGTTGTCATAACCATCAAAGTGTCACAGATATAGATCCCCAATTCCGTGATGCGTAACCCTGCTACTTCAAGGAAATCATCTACGCAAGCAGTGGGAATATGTACCGATTTGTGGTGTCCGGACTGAAGATTTGATGGCAATGAGATGAACTCATGCATGATCATCACAAAATTACTGTCCGGATTTATGGAGGCAAGGTACTTAAGTCTCAGGAATTGGACTACAGGTCTATAGCCTGCCGACGTCCCCCTTTCTACCGGTCTCTCTTATGTGAGCCCCTAGTCATCCGTCTTACTATGCCCTAAACTGACCTACCTACAGGCCTCAGAGTCACAGACCTCTTTCCACTGTACGCCTGGTTGTGAGCACCGATGGGGAGCAATACAGAGTGGTGGATGTCTCTGGCTTTCCTGACGGCAGCTCGATACGCAAATGTATCTTCTCAAAGGTATGACGTGGTTTTCAATCTCTTTGGTATACGTAACTCAACTCACCTTGGCTTCGTCGAACCATCTAGCTTGCCATCCCCGAACAAAACCAACATCATTTCTCGATATACCCATCAGAAGTCGGGTCGCTTGCATTAGGAGGCGCTCTCAGTGACCGCAGATTGTTTGCGTATTGTCGAGAAAACGGCGATCCTTCCGGGTCTCTCAAATTCTTTGTCTCCACGTCGCCAGATCGTGCTTTGGTGCTACCAGACATAATCACTTCAACCCAAGCCTTCCCAGTAAGTAAAAATCTTCATGAGGAGACTTCATTCCCAGGGGCTGACTGAAGCTTCGAATGATAGGCACTCAAGGTAAACCAGTATCTGGTATCTAATTGATCCCGCTGCCAGCATTCGTTGCATCATACTATATCCTATCACATCTCTTCGTCATCTGGCAAAATCTGTTTACAAATCACGACGACGATCACACGACGCTTCCCACTGGCATCTGCATATCTACTCATGACGAATGCATGTACATCATTTTCCTCCCTCATCGCCTGCTATACCTCCTTGCAACCTTTCTGTACCCATGTATTATGCCAGCAACTTCATGTATGTACACTAGCAATGAAAAAAAAACGTGTATACCCTTACAGAAACCGCCCGCACGCCATGTATGCCGCAGACGAATCCGTTCTAGGCAAATGCCTTTCTTGCTCACGCACCTCCTGTTTCAGATTGTTCAAGGATAACTCCTTCCTCTTCTCTTCGAATTCTCAGAGTCACCGGTCATGTATCACACAGCTTTTCTCAATATATTCAAGTCGTCGGCCGACTGCAATGCTTACCGCGGGTCCAACGAGCTTCAGCCTGAAGGTCTCGCAACCAAGATAGTTAGCCTCGGACGACTGGTGGATAGTAAACAGTTGGCTAGCATTTCTGTGACGGTTCAAGGGCTCTCTAAGCGATTTTTAAGGCTGAAGCGAACCTTACTATTACCTCAAATATGCCATGTCACACTGGCCATGCAAATGCTGAGAACCTGCAGCGTAGTAGACTCCTTTCTGTGTTACATATCGTTTATGGTATCACATTAAAGTATTGGATTGAGGAAGCATACTAAAAGCTTATACTATTTCACTTCCGTCAATTGTTTGGCCAAAGATTTACGCTATAATCCATCTTCAAAACCGCTCTACTATACCAGATTGTAATCTACTTCGTCCCGAACTTGAACATTGCATCCACTTCCACAGTAAAAGTGGGACACATCTATTCGGATTTAATACGGGAAAAAGATAGAATAGATGGATAGGTTTTTGCCTCGGCCCCGGCATGAGCAATACAGCGAATCTGATAAAGAAGGCACGTTTCTCAAGTCTTCATTTGAGATCTTACCCATAACTCAAATTTGAACATGTCTATCAAGTCGTTGCCAGGAACAACCATATATCTTTCCACAAGCAGCATAAAATATGTCACACAATGCGGGGGAACACGTCCTAAACTTCCAGGAAGTCGAGAAGATAAAGCCAGGTCCAATCATTGTACTGATTGTTGCCATCTTTTGCTCACTTCTTTCCCTTACTTTTTCCGAAGATACAAGCCCTGTGCATGAGGCAGGAACGAAAGGTTTATTTAAGTGAGCCAAATTTCATCCTGCTACTTATCTGCTTTCCCTGAACGTGTCCTGGGGTACGCAGGTCATCATTTCCTTAACGTGGCGACGCGGTCGCGTCTCGTTCATTAGCGAGACGCGTCTTTAATTGCTAGTCACATGACCTTTAATTCACGAAATTATCCAAAAACAGTTTTCCCCCGAGTCTTCTCCTTTGCCAGTGATATTCTCCCGCCTGGATCCAAAGCAATCCCGCAAAGACCAGGCAGTGCAGCTTCACATACCTTTTCTAATTATTTTTGCCCGTCATTCAATTTCAATTGCTCTATTTCCAAGTTCAAATGAGAACACGGTTGTCAGTTCTTAGCACCTACGACAGTCATTCAATGAACTCGGAGTCCTCAGAAATTACGTCTGAAATAACACGGTTACAATGCGCATCCTTGTCGACTCATTTTAAGGATTCGTCTTATCTCATAAGCGCACAGGTGCCTCGTTAGGGCAGTGGACGACATCTCCAATCTGTTTCCAAGAGCCAGTCGTAAAACGCTTAGAAGAACATCTGTGCCAACTGTGACTAGTTGACTATCTGCTTTAAGGACGCATCAAAACGGTGCACCACTGCCCTAGATGCAACGGTGGCCAATTGACGCCTAATCTCACTTGAATGACATGGAAGATTGTAGGATGCATAGCAAGCCTGGCAAGCATTAGCCAGGACGAGGTATATTGCGCCGTCTAGCACGGCTGTAGCACTGGGACGAGTCATACTGCTCCTTTTACTTGACTCCTGCCTAAGACTACGACTTTACATGCAGTACATATTAACAGAAACAATATTTCCGCTTTCGGACTGATAGCCTCGTGTCCTGTGCAGTGCGCACATAACAAAATGTTATACATACGACTATTTTTAGCGGCGCTTGCACTGGCAGCTGCGTGCACAGCAGTGTACTCATTTTGATGATGATACGTGGATCTTTGACTCCTTTTAGTAGATGCAAAATAAGAATATAGACGAACTTTCACTCGATTTGGATCCAGGGTAAAATGTTCTGACTTGGCAAGGAGAAAGAAGCAAAAATAGATCAGGTTTTCGAGCAAGTTCGAAGAACGTAGCTTGAAGGGTATACGTAGTAGATTCTGAGTTTTGGGGAATGTATATAGGTTAATCCGTTCAAATTTATGAAATCCATTCATGGAGTGGATACACTACGTTCGTATACAGCGGGGAATTATTTGAAGTTGTGGCTACTAGTCAAAACACCAGAACAATACATAAAACAGTCTCTAAGGATACAGCAGCGGGAAGGATGTTGATATACTTGATCAAGTGTTTGGGATGGTATCTGAAGGATGAGGTCCGTGTCTGATAATCACTGAGGAAAGAGAACGAAGAGGAGAAGAGAAGGAAAAGAATAAAGAATAAATAAATGAGCAGAAATCATAATTCTTCCATGTACGGCCGGCAGCGATCCCAGAGTCGACTCCATCGCCCGCCGTTCCAGGTGCGTACTCTTGCCCAACCGTCGTGCGCCGACATCCTTTCGATCCATATAAGAACGGCGCACAGGGCAAAGTCGGCGTAAGTGAGGTGTTCGCCCATGGCTACGATACCGTCGCCATCGCCGTTGTTCTTGTCCAGAATCATGGCAAGGAAATCGAATTGTTCCTTCGCAGCTTGCCATGCAAGCTCCCGCTGTTGGCCAACTAACACCGTCGCTGGCACCTGCCCAGCACGGAAGTGGGCTTGTGTCCGCTCTGGTAGAGCGTGGTGGCTCAAAGGAACCAAAATGGGTAGAAGGGGTTGTGAGAACACCTCTTGAATGTAATGAACGAAGAGGGACTGCATCGCGCGTGAACCGTCGGGGAAGACTTGTCTCGCTGGGTAAGTTTGCTCGAGGTACTCCGCAATATTGTTGGTGTTCGATAGAATTGTGGGTCGATGAGGGTTGCGCGTTTGGTCGACGATGACGGGGAGAGTGTATACCGGGCGACCATCGCTGCGGGTTGCAGAAGGCGGGGCACCAATTCGCATCAACTCTCTTTCGACGTCTGGAAATTCAATCCATACTGTCCGATATGGAAGTCGTTTGTAGTTGAGGATAAACCTGAAGCAGAGTGTCAAGATATAGCGGTAGCGCTCTAGAGAAGTCAGAAACCCACCTAATTCTCCAAACATTTGGTACCCAAGGTTGAACATCCCTCCCTGGGACGTCATAAAGCATAATCATGGGAGGGCAGCTGCGGCTAGATGTGTGTCGCGACATAGTGCTTGCGGAATATAACAAGGACGGGGATGAATACAGACCCCTCAGATATACAAGAGACTTATAAACGTCCGAGGATGATAATAGTGTCACTGACTATCCGGGGCAGGCTGATCCGTAGTAACGAGTCATGTTCAATCATCGAGACGAACACATAGTCGTGAATCTGGCAATTGCATTTGGACCCATGTATCAGCAAAACAATGATCTTGAGCGTTGGCCAGAAACAGGAGAGATCCAAGTAGTCGGGAGAGCGGTCAGATCAAGGACCGACACTTAGTGTCCCTTTCCCCACAGTTAAATCAGGATATTAGGATTTGAGGCAAATATCACAAAAGACGGCATTTGCAATTTGGGCTGCCAGGCCCCACGCCAATCCGTCTCCCTCTAGATACGCGTGGACGTGGCGGTCGTTCTGTATTTTCCTTTTGGAAAACTGTCTTCAGCGAGAGCAGGCCGGACGCAAGACTAAGGCGATGCGTTGAATCAGACTCCAGAGTGAGAAATTAGAAATTGCCAACAAAACCTTTCTTGACTAATCACGTGACTTCGGCTAACTGCGAAAACGAAAGAAAGTACTGCAGAATCTGTGATTTGACCTTGAATTCCTATCTTACTATGGACGCATCGCGCCACAGCTTTCTAGACGAAGTGTCTATGTCTAACGAAGAATGACTCGAAAATCCTTGAAAATTGTATTTACAAACCTCTGCTCTCCACCAGCGCACGTCTTTCAAGAGCACAGCCTACGCTGTCACGTCAGCGGCCGACCGTCGCTTCTGGTCCCAGCTGAATTGCTCTCTGTTCATCAACTTTCTCTCTCAAACTACGCCCATTTCCTCCTCGTTTGCTTCCAATTACCTCCAAACCCAAAGAGCCAACGGTCTGCAAACGCAATGAAACGCCGATAAGAATAACCCATGCAGGACAAGGCCCAAGTATAGTTTCTGATCGCGTCGGTCAAACGACGTCGGTGCGCTGGATTTCATGGGATTGGCATCCACATGAGGCAGCTGTACTTGGTTTTACTAATCCCTCCCTCTATTCAACCGACTCAGAAGCGTTATCATTCGGGATGACTGGGAAACCGAATGTATGAACGAGAAAAAAGTTTTTTGTTTCTGGCAGCATGGTTTCGCTCTCTGTGGCTCGTCTGATACATGCTTATCTGTGATCTATCTTGGTCTTATGAAGTATCATTGCATTGTAAGTGAGCTAAAGCAAACGTGGATATGTTTAACTGCTGTTCAGCACCTATGTTTCAATCGAATTCATTCCCTTGTTTACTGAAAAGATGGCGGATCCGTTGCACTAGAGGAACAACTTGACTGCATTGCTCTTACGGCACTCACCTGAAGGCAGCTTCTTTCGATATTGCTGCAGAGTCGTATACTCTGCTGGTATGCAAAGCTTAGCATCCAAGTCCATGTCCTACTTGGAGAACCCAGAAGAATTCCCAACAAACTTGTACATGCTTTCCTGCTTCTCAGTCCCTAATACTTTCATGGTATCGTGACCGATACTGGTAAATATGGAGACATGGACTACAGAACTACTCTTATTTGGGTAAACAAAATTAACGTGTCTCCCCGTACCGCAATGACTCTAAACAGGATGATATGATTCATTAGTAGCGTCCCGACAATCAACTGTGGCGGTAATCTCGGTTCTCCTGAGTCAGTCATGTACCAGACACTTCGCCAAGCAACCTACTCTGAGCCACCTAACGCAGCCCACTCCTGCGCGTAATGCCCATACTTGCATGGAGGTACGTACACAATTCCATTCTAGAAGAGGTTTCTAACTAGGTAGGGCCCAGGTAACGACGTAATCCGTCTGCGCCATATCTTCAGATCAACATCGAACCAAATAGACTCCACTGTCACAATATCAAGCGGAATACCATGCCCTGTTGGATTCTGGGCTCGAACTGGCCGCTGCTGCATTAGTGTCGTATAATAAGAACGTACGTACGGAGGTATCATTCTATTTCGCGCGACGCCTTGTCTCTTCTTTTCTCAAACGCCTTGAAACTTGGATGACAACAACCACTTGACGTCCTTTCTACTTCTACTTCTCACAAACTTCTCACCACCTCACACAAATTCAATCAAAGATTCCAAGATCCAACCACCCCCACCCACGATAAGAAACGTCATAGACTCATGTATAACGCCAATCCAATACTTGCACGCATCAAAAAAAAGTCGGCCTCAAAATTCTTTACCTCCGACTTTTGCTTGGCCACCGCCGCCACTCGTCTTTTTGCCAAATAAGGGAGGTTGTAAATATAGACTCTAGTTGGGCTCGCTCTCTAGGAACGCCACGCTCATCTCCTTCCCTCGTGGCCCCCGCTAAAAGGCACTCGCAGAAGTTGGGTGCGGGCGCTGATTATTAGCGTTGACAACCGAGGGAGACCCGTGACGGCAATCATCTAATCATAGTACACTATTATATGACCCTTATTCAATTACCCCAGCCGGAGGACATAACTGCGGTGACAGTTATTAGACATCGTCGATTTCGTCCGTCGAGACTCACGCGACGGCGGAGTGGACGAGCCTTTCGACCGCAGCGCAGGGTTTATGGTTTATTAGTGTATTAGTTTCCCTACGTATTTGCTCTCGGGTCCAAGACCTCAAACATGATGATAAAATTCATTATTGCTCCTTATCATCCCCAGGGTCATAATTGTCAGTGAGTTGTATTTATTAGATCTTATATACATTATAAGGGACTGAGCGCTAGTAAGAAGTTTCACCTACGTCAGTATCTCCTTTCGAAAACAACGCAAAGTGTAAATACATCATGGGCAATCGACTCTGGCGTCGGAAATACGATCCGTACAGTAAAAAGTACTACATCTTATCGAACTCGCCTTGCCAGACGAACCCATCACGACTTATAACTTCCATAGTCAAATACGAAAATGGAATATAGATTGCTAAAAATACAATCATACAATGGGTAGGTAGGCTTTTTGTTTTCTATTTCTACAAAAAAAGCGAAGTAGAGCAAAGAAGGCGAAATGTGAAACAAAATAAAAGTGGCAAATTCTTCAAGAAACCACTTCACATTACCGATAGATATCCGTCTGCGTGAATCCCAAACCGCAAACATTTTTTCCTTCTTGTCAGCGGAAGTCGGGGTGCGCTTAGGCAGAGATCTTCTCCCGAAGCAGCTTCTTGAGAGTCTCGCCGTCCTCAGCAAACTTCTTGATACCCTCGTGGAGCTTATCGAAGGCCATCTGGTCTTGGAGCAGAGCCCAACGGAACTCAGGCTCATTGTCGATGAAGCTGACCTTGGGGATAGGGTCGGCTTGAGCGGCTAAATTTGGGCCCGGAACGCTCAGATGCGGCAATGACGATGTTGAAATAACCGACAAGATACTAACCGGCATTGGAATCAAGTTTCTTGGGGACAGGGTCGGTTGACTTCTTCAACTCTTCAAGAAGAGATGGCGAGATAGTAAGGAAATCAACACCAGCAAGCGCCTTGATCTCGCCGACCTACGTATCGAGATTGATGAGTTAACGCTAAGTGGACATTATTTGTTGTAACGTACATTTCGGAAAGAAGCACCCATGACGATGGTCTTGTAGTGGTGTTGCTTGTAGTAGTTGAAGATCTTCTTGACGGATTGGACACCAGGGTCTTCATCACCCTCGTAGTTCTTCCCGGTATTCTTCTTGTACCAGTCAAGGATCTGGGCGCCTCTCAGATACCATAGCAGAAGTGAAAGAAACTCAAAAACTTACACGTCCGACAAAGGGTGAGATCAAGGTAACACCGGCTTCAGCACAGGCGACAGCTTGTCCGAAACCGAAGAGAAGGGTGAGATTGCAGTGGATACCGTCATCCCGCTCGAGTTCCCGGGCAGCTTGGATACCTTCCCAGGTCGATGCGATTTTGATCAAAATGCGGTCCTTCTTGACGCCGACGGACTCATAGAGAGCAATGAGCTCCTTGGCCTATCGAAAGCATAAAAATTAGCGGTCGATGCAAGCCTACGACCTGGAAAGTCATACCTTGGCCTTGGTAGCCTCTTTGTCGAACGAAAGGCGGGCATCGACTTCAGTCGAAACACGACCAGGAATGATGGCAAGGATTTCCTTGCCAAATTCGACCAACTAGAAATATCGTTCAGTCAGAAACACAGAAAGGATAGAGTAACAAACATACAAGACGGTCGACAGCAGCACTGGTTTGCTCCTCAACGCTGCCGCCCTTGGACTTTCCGTATTGAACAGCGACATCGATGAGGCGGCCGTAACCGGACTTTCCAGCAGCAGCCAAGATCAAGGAGGGGTTGGTGGTGGCATCCTATATCCTGATGTAAGAAATCGCCTGGCAAGCAACCGCAATGAACAAGGGCGTTACCTGAGGCTTATAGACATCGATAGCTGCATCGATGAGAAGGAAGATGAGCGCGAGTTATCTGATAACGGCGAGTTACTCACACTCAAAATCGCCCGAGTCAGAGACGACAACGGTTCCAGTGGATTTGAGTTGGTCGAGTGAAGTAGACATGATGATAGTGGAAAGAAAGAGTTCTGAGTAGATTTTATTCCGGATATCTTCGATTTATAACTGGCCCTTGTCGGGATTACGGATGTCGTATAGATTATGTCAGCCCCTGACGTGATGATTGCCGAATTAGGGGTTCCTCACTCACCACTGACGCGCCTGGAATGTTTAACTGGAGTCTTCAACGCATACCCGCGCAAGAAAATACCTAGGGATTGAATTGAAGCTAATTAAGCTGAAAATGCTACTACTTTCTTGCCCTTTTTACAGGTAAAAAGAGGCAGAGATTCAATTGCTGAGGGTACAGCACGTGATCCAACGTGCTCACCAGGATTGGTGAGTAAACATCGTTTCCTTGACCGCTGTGCATTAACCCGTCTCTCACCGTTCCAGGAAAGTTACTCCCGGAAGGTGACAGAGCCAATCGGAGAAACTCACACTCACCGCAGGCCAAGTCGGAAAGGACGCATTGAACACCAGGAGACACACGGAGCATGGGAATCCGGACAGTGACGGGATGTAAGTTGTAACGGGGGTCGCTTCGACTACTCCGATCGCCAATTAGGGGACCGTTAAGCCTACCGGGAAACAAGAAGAACAAGTTCCTGAAGGTCTCCTCAGGCTACGACTATCTAATCTCGGTCATTAGCCTGCCGATATGAAGGCAACAAACGCAGTCCGCATTTCAAGCGGCAAATCGCGGACACTGCTAATATTTGGCAATGGATAAGACTCATATGAGAGTACAGTGAGTGATATTATATTCCAAGCAAACGACTTGAGGGTACCAGGAGGTAATACGACGCGCGATGCGTTTGTATTACCCGCTACTATTAATAGTATTTGAATTTTGCTAATTAGTAGAATCTTACTCCCCTCACTCTCTCCACCGCCACCACTCTACAATGACAATGCAACCGCGGTTTTCTGCATATAAGTATACGCTCTTTGGACTGCACTTCTCGAATCTCTGTCATCCTCAAACAACAGTAGCGCCAACGAGACGCCGCCATCAAGAAAATGTGTATGATATCATTAAAACTCGATTCAAACTGTCGGATGACTCGGATACAAGCAAGATACAAGTACATTGGGTTCTCTGATTCAAGAAGGATTCAACATTAGGTCGTTATCGTCACTCTGACAATGACTCTTGTTCATTCGGATGGCTTTCCCTGTGTATGTGTAGCCCTGATTCCCGTTGCTGGGACGCTAGGCCGTCCACCAGGAGGAGAGTTGGGACTAGAAGGACTACGAGCTTGGTTGGTCGGTTGCCTGCAATCCGTCAGCTCCAGACTACTTGACGCAATTGTATTATCACTCACTGGAAGACACCACCAGCTACATGCATATTGAGTCAAATTAAAAGGGACAAAACGAACCGACGCTGTTACTCACGGGGAGGGGCACTGATTCGAGGTTAGAACGGTTGTCATGATTTCTCTGCTTAACACTCACGCCGATCTATTACCCGACTGGTTAGGCATGTGCACGGTTGGCCTGCAAGAGTGAGCAAGGTTTTGCATACTTGAAGATTGTGCATACCTTTTGTTATCCATGGTTGGGAACGCAGACGAACAGTACTGTGGGGCATCCGGAAAGCACACGACGTACCTTTTATGCGTCTGAATAGGACCCCACGGTCGTAAAGCTGCTATCTGCCTTATCTGTCCAGCTCAGGTCCTTTGCAGTATGTTCTTTCACTCGATCCGTCGATCTGTACGGCATTCTCAGTTCTCTTTCGCACTAGAACGAGGTACCTTGTATTGCCACTCTATCTTTGCGCACTTCTCGGTCTTCTTTCTGCCATGCTACCACTTCTTTTTCCATGAATAGGCACGGCTTTCAAGATACAGCAGTCCCATGACGGTTTATTTGATCACCATCTAGCCATTGGAGCTATCAACCTCGAAATTCTACCGTCGAAGGCAAGCCCAATTTGACGTTGCTCTGGCTTTCGCAACGAAACTTTTACCCCAGGATGCTCGACCTATTCTTCTTATCTGTTTGCAGCCGTATATTAAGCATTTAGCCCACCAGTGTGCTAAAATGTCGTGGAGGATGCGTGAATCTATTCCCCTTTTCGGCTTGGAGCAAAGGCGGTTGATTTGGAGCAGGTGGTACCTTGTGATGAAGACAGGTCGACCATGCCGTACAAGACTTCCAATTGGATGATTGTAGCTCATGTACTCGAGCAATGGCGTCTGCCTCTTCGCTATTATCAGCACACAGATAGCACCAGACCTTGCTCAATTCCCGCGAGTATATTCGCATCTGCTCACCCACAAATAAGTGGGTTTTAGGGCGGGCTCACCAGCCTGAGATATTCGACCTCAAGAGGCTCAAATTTAGCGCGCGTGTAAGTGTTAAACACATGCCCATACTCCTGCCAACCGCACTGTATTTTTTGCGATGCCGAAACCCTGATTTCCTCTTTCTCTAATTGCGGAAAATCAGCGGAAGGTTTAGGACTCCAGGCTATTCCTCGAGTTCTTACATAAACCGTAGGCGCTGGAAGCAAGTTTGCGCCAGGCGCCTACAGCCAATCACGAGTCCTGGGAAGCACGTGTTCGCGGTCCTTTTTGTTTCAAAGTAATTTGAAAGTCCACTTACAAGAACGTCGACGCCTTGTTTCCGCCGTCCTTTCACTCAGCACCATCCAGAACGCTGATAACACTCTTAATGTCTAGAGAAATACCACAGCTATCGACAGACGCTCCATTTCAAAGTGCAACTTCCTCCTACTCACTCAGTGAGAAGCAAGCGGCACCAAAATGGCTATGATCGCGGAAATGCTACCCGGACACCGCAGAAAAACTTGGCGCCCACCAGGTCCATCGCTGGATAGCGAACAAAAGTGTCAAGGGAAGACAATCCATTGAAGGAGAGTTATCACTTCGTTCTTGTTTACGGACACGCCGCAGCCGTCTCTTTCCTGGTGCCTTCAGGTCATCGGGCGCGTCGAAGTGCTTTGTCTCCAACCTCTGGATAGGCGATTTACATATGTATGTTGTACCTTGCACGTTCTCTTTCTTTCTCGCCGCTCACTTTTCTGCCATCACGCAGTCTCCAGGTCTCCGATATTCCTCTGATAGTGGAGACCTACATACCTATCATCGCGTCATACGAGCATTTGAAGATTCAATATGCACCGAATTATCTCTTGTTTCCTCGTCGCCTCGCAAATCACCGCGTCGTTGGCCAACGCCGTCAATCGCCAAGGGCGAGAATTGGAGAAATTCGAAGATATCTCAAGGAGGTATACTAAACGTACCGCGGGCGGCTTGCATGTTCCAATCGTAACTACGAGAAACTCGAAGACTTTAGAGAGGAGGGCAGACGTTTCGCGAATCGGGCTGGGAGATTATGTTGACATGTACGTTCACGTCTTTACTATGCCGCCCAGTTGTTAACTTATAGTATGCAGCGCTTATTCTGTGCTTATTACTGTAGGCGGGGTAACGACGCCACTGGTTCTTGGTGAGCCAGTTGGCATTTCCGTGGAATGATGCACGATGCTCATTGGTTGTTCTTTCATTATCAGACACCGGCTCCTCCGACCTATGGATCATGTCCGATACCTGTTTATTAGGCTGCGCGGGTGGACCAAGATTGTACCCTCAGGCCAGCTTCAACTACTCGGGCGTGGATGTCGCGCTTTTGTATGGCGATTCTACGACAGGCACGTTCGCGAAAGGCACCATTGGTGATGATCTCGTAGATTTGGCGGGGATCTCATTGCAACACCAGTACTTTGGAGCTATAAATGCAACGAACACGAGTTTGGGCGAGACTGGTTCGGCGGGTATCTTTGGTTTGGGTTTTCCTATCAATAGGTAAGGTCTGGCTTTGCGTTATTCTCAGCCAATCTGACGTGGTGTACAGCGCGATTTGGAACAACCTTTACGACGTTACTGTCAAAGAAGTTGAGGCGGGAAAGGCATCTCTGTATGAGAGACGTGATGAAGTGCCTATCCATAAGCCAGGCCTCAAATTAGGGTCTCCATTCCCCAACTTACACTTCAGAACCGCGATGTTTCCATCATTCCCTGGTCGACTGAGCAGAACATCATCGTCATCTTTGTTTCCTTCGACCCCGATAGCCAGGAAACGTGAACCCACTTCGTCGGAGATGTATCATGTCTTCAAGTCGTATTCTACGATTGGGCCTTTCCTTCCTAGACTCGTTGAATTGGGCATGTTGTCTCGGCCGATGTTCAGTATCACCCTGCAACGTGATACCATTGATATTGGAGGGAACATGGGGATGTTGAGCCTTGGAGAACTGCCCAATGGAGTCAAGGATGCGAACATGACCTGGGTTCCTCTTAGGCTTTATACCGAGGAGGAAGGGAATTTACCAGCACCTCCGAACGCGCCGAAGGAGGTTCGTGTGTTGTTCTTTCCTCTTTTTCAATATTCTTGCTGACTTCTGTCCGGCATTGATAGGTGTATCCGATAACATGGGAAGTCATGATGGAAGGCGTATACTTTGATGGCGAACTTTTACCGCAGTCAAATCTCTACTCGTCGTCCATCAAATTATCCGCCCTCATGGACACTGGAAATTCAGCCATTAGAGGTCCAGCAGACACGGTTGCGATGATTCTCGACAAGCTCGGTCCGGATGGTATATTCCCTTGCACGGAGCCGCACACACTCACTTTCAAGATTGGAGGCAAAATGTTCCCTGTGGATCCTAGAGACTTTGCTGGCCAGGCGTATCAGAACAATGTACAGTTCTGTACGCCTAATCTGGTTGCAACTGACCCTCCGGCTATTGGTGGTTATCAGTTTTCGTGGAGTTTGGGCTCGCCATTCTTGAAAGGGTAGGCTTTTAGATTCTATGAGTTATGAGAGGTATACTGAACGTTTTCTAGTGTCTTATCGTCATATTACTTCGGCAATTTGACGTACCCTACTCATGACCCGCCGAAGATGGGATTCTTGAGCACCGTGCCGAAGGATGCAGGCGATAAGATGGTCAGCGCAGTCGTAGCAGCAGCTAACGTCGATGATAACTTCCCCGGTTCGTTTGTCCCCTCCTGCTTCTTTGTCTTCTCCGTCGACTAAATTGCGTTTGTTGTGGACAGTCATCTCCGAAACTGCTCCTTCCGGGACAGTATCTTTCGCGAGCTCTAACTCGAATGGAATCCCTCAAGCTACGAATGCCGGCTTCTCAGACGGAAGAGGGTCGAGTCGCTCGGGGGCTAGCGGCGGTCTTCTGGCGTCAGGTGTGTCGTGGAGTCCGCTATATGCAATGCTTCTCCTTTCAATAGTGTCGTCGCTATCCTGGCCTCCGGTTTTATGATGCATTATTTCTTCGACCATACTTTCTTTGCACGTTTTTCTTTACATCAAGTATACCTTCGTTATAATATAACCGCCATATCATTATTTGTAACTTGACATGTATCGCCTATTTTTTTTCTTGGGATGTTTTGTTCTATTCCTTGCAACGGTGTGGCTCTGTATCCTTCTCGATCCTTTATAACAGAATGAAACCGTCACATCGAGAGACAACATCGTAGTTTCCGCTTCATGGCTTTGAAAGATGTGTCGTCTCAGCAATTGTCAAAATGGTAGCCTAGCCTCTGGAGCCTGTTGTAGGCTGCTTATCATCCGCCATACATCTGAATCCTGACCAACTTGATGATAGAATTGTTGCAGAAACTAAGAACCCGAACGCTCTTGCATGTGATACAGGTTGAGCAAAATTTGGTCCCGAGCCTAGTGGATCGTTTCGACCTGATTAAAAGAGTTGCCTCAGCACATCGTTGGTTGACACATCCTTCAACCTTGCAACTGAGTCGAAGACTATCAATCCGAATTGGCGAATGCGAAGATGCGGTATTGATCTTCCTTCGGCCCGTAAGTAGTGAAGTGTCTCTCAGGCCCTGGATGAAGTATTACAAGTGCGGATGCCAGAAGATTGTGTGGGGAGGCCGTGTTTATGGCACCTCCTCCATGACCGATTTTACATCGCCCCTGCGACTTCTCGACGCGCCTTTACTTCCGTCATCTTTTTGGCGTTTTTCTTTTATTTTTGTTCTTGTTCGTTCTTCCTTTTTTCACTGTCGCTCCTTCTTCTTTCCTTTGGCTCCATTTTTGTCGTATTCATTTTTTTCCCATTTTTATCGTATTCCTTCTTCCTCTCCCGCGTTCTTTCGCGTCTCGGTGAATCGTTTCAAGATCGTAGTTTGCTTGATCCCTTTATCGATTCCAAGGAGCCGCTGTCGAGCTGGATAGTCACATCCTGGGCACAGATATCCTTGGAAATGAGAGGAACACTGTTGCTTCCGGTGACAGTCCGTCAAACAATAAGACGAATCCAATCATGACAGAGTCCAGTTACGCGTACACCGCGACGACGCGCGAGACGGCGGTCGAACTGTTATCAAGGGACTGCGAGTCTTGGGTTTGAGCAGATACACCAGCGCCTCGAACGTGATCCAAGTGTCTGGCCGCGCGGACTTTGCGAATCCCCGAACAAACGGCATGTTCATTCGATCGGGTGTAAACCGAGGAAAGTACGAACAAGAAGCCATGCATGGATAACATGCGCAGCGATGAAGTGTGACATGAGAGGATTGGCTCCGTGCATCCTACAACCGCGACGAATAGCAGGAAGACGAGAGCGTCTCAGAGGACACAATCTATCGGCGGGAAACTGCGCAAAACATGACATGATGTTAAAGTTGGCAGTCTGGGTAACGATAAAAAGTGTCATGAGAGGATGAACTTCGTGCGCCCCACTCACGAGACACAATTTATCGAGTCCCAAGCGACCAGTTCCGAAAGTGTAATTTGACCATCTTGATGTTAGAAAATCTTTACTGACGACGAGCGAAAGACCAGACTGTGGAAAGCTTGAGTCACTGGGTGATAGGATAGTGGCTAACAATCGCCACAGATACGGCCAGAGACGACGATGAAGAGGTGTTGGCGATGAAAAAGAAAGGAAGATACACGCGATGTGACTCAATCTAGTTGAGGTCTGAGTCATGGGGGTCGAAGGTTGCTGACAGGTTGCGACCACCAAGCCATGGTGAGGGCGCATGTACGCGTGAACGAATACCTCCAAGCAAGATGGGTGAGTATGGATGGACGATGTTGGTCGGCGTGGTGGTCGGCGTGCTAAAGGGCTACATCGTGGCCACGTATACCGAAGACATGATGAGACGGTGGTGGTGGGGAAGAAAGAAAGGTTCGGCAGGCGAAAGCCTTATAAACAGTGGGTGGCGTGATGTTTTTGTTTGTTCTTTATCGATCTCCATCCCGATAACTGGGGACCAATAGGAAGAGAAGGGAGGCTGACAAAACTGTGAGAGTCGCCGAACTAAGGAAAAGAAGGTGATATGTCAGGACTGTATGCGTATCCGGAAACTTCCAGAAAACAAAGACCGTCATACCTGGATTTCGAAGACGGTCGAACCGCGTGGGAGGCCCTTCAAGCAAAGCGATCTTCCGCCAGATATACTAACGATTGCAGCAGAAAATGAACCTTGATCGCAGAGGAATGTTCTCGAGGAAAAAGGTGAACTAGCTGAGGGCGACGCGTCGTACGGAGGCCTTTCATTTCGGTAAAGCTATATCTATAACATGTGGTTGATTTCTAAGGCTTCTAGCGACGAGTATCAGAAGACAAGGAGTCTTCATTGTAGAGGTGCCTGGATTGCAGAAGCTGACGAAATCCCAGGAAGGCGAAAGGACGAAAAGAGGATATAATGTGTTCATACGCAACCAAGACCGCGTTAGAGAAATGGTTAACTTATGGACGAATGTTTAGGGAAAGGCCCGAGGAGTTGCTTTTGGCGATGAGGCGGATCTTGTCGAGTGAATTGTTGCAGGCCTTGTTCGATATATCTTCGTCGATGCCTACAGGTCAGCCGTAGAATGTGTACAAGCTAAGTTTGGCATGTTAATGACATGAACAAAGAAGCGTGGGCGTGGGAGGCTTACAAAAAGTACCCAGAACCTACCGCCCATCTTCGCGTAGATTACATCGTCCAGCAATTTCAGTGTCCACCCACTTAGCCATGACGCGAGCGTATCGACATCAATCCTGTCCGCAGAAAGAATCCGCAAGTGGTTGGCATTGGAGCCGAGGCTTTCAAATATCTGTAGAGCCTGGGCCAAGAGCAGAAGGTAGTGGGTCCTCGAAGGGATCTTCATCCGTCCCTCGCTAGGTGCGCCAACGTCAACTCATCAGGTTCCCGGATGAATTATGTTGAATCCAAGCCAGATCCAGTGTGCAAATGTTCGAGTGGCAGACAGGAGCGCGATTTCAGAATCAGACGAGGCGATTAATGTTCAAACCTCCAAAGGACGAAAACATCCCAGATTCAAGCACCACCGAAGATCCAAGACGACGTTACAGCCAGTCATCGCCGTCGTCGTTGACAAGAACAGAGAGTTCGGTCACCCGGACCGGTCGTTGATGGGCTTGCGTGGGAAATGGCCCGTGCGCAAACCCCGGCGGTATATAAGCAGCTGGCCGACATTTTGAAACCTTACCACTCTGGCCTTTTGGCTTAGATCAAGTGTAGTATCTGTTCTTAATAGTTTAACCACTATTATGGGTCCATAGGGCCCATTTCTGGTTATCTTATTTTTGCCGCCCCAGATCCTCGGGCTCTGCTTGCACCCCTTGGACGCGATGACCTTGCCATTACACTACCGGCTTGTGTCGTCGGGGGATCCCTCTTTTAGAGGTCTTTCTCTTTGCTGAAATCTTGTTTTCGCATCCTTTTGATGTCGACTACGAATTCAGCAAACAGCAATTGACTTCGATAAGATTTTGACATTTACATATGTAGAGTTTTGTAGATCATTTGTAACAACTTGTAGAGGATTTTCTGAAATGTATTGATTTGCATCTTCTCAAAATCCAGGAAGGAAAATCCTTCACATTCATTCCATACTACTGTGGGGAAGACATTGATGGGCAAGTAGGCCAGAAAAAAAGATGTAGCACTACCTTCCAAATGTCCTAAATTCTGCAGACCATAAAGTGTGTATTATCAAAAACATAGTGTAAGGGTGATAAAAAGTACACAAATGTTGACGAGACATCTGCCCAACTAATAGTCTGAATCCTCATCCTCCTCATCCTCACCGAGCTGTTCATCTTCTACTCTTCGGCGCCTCTCAAGCTGATATTGGTATCCGACGAAATTCATAACACTACAAAGGCTATTGTCAGTAGGAAGATCAAACAAAAGCGGGATGAACATCACGTACTAGATCGTACCATCCGCACAGCCAACCACGACCTCTTCATGGCTCAACTGCATCGACATTGGATTCTTATCAGGTGTAGCGAGTCCCGAGAACTTGGGGGGAAGTTGCCCAAGCAGACCTTTCACACCAGCAAGTGATCCAATGCTCACTTCCGCCAATGCACCCCACGCGCCTGTCAGTGGCTCGACGTGGGTGTCGATGTCGACTGCGGCAGGCGGAGGGGGAAGAGGAGCAGCCATTTGCGTGATGAAATTGAGATCGTCATCCTCCTCTTCACCCGCCTCTGCCTTCCCAGGAATTCTAGCTGACTGTTCTTTATCCTGATGAGTCGACATGAAAATCTGTAGACAAAACAAAACAATCAGAATCTACAACAGAGTGCAGAAACTCGAGCGCGCGATACGTACCCTCCTATCAGCCCCCGATCTCGAGCTGAACCTCGTAGCAGTGACCACCCGCCTCTTCCTCGGGTCCACAGCACCCACAGCCACATCCGGCGTCTCCACGATCGCCACCAGCTTAGGCGGCGCCGTCAAAATCGCCGCACGCCCATATCGTATCGGGAAGCCCTGCGAGGGCGTCGCGTTCCTCGGTGACGGGCTCATCGGCGAGGTCGCAGTGGCCGTCGGCGTCCTGGGTCCACCACCGCTCATGCTCAACCTCGTGGACCTGCTCAGGTTGGACGCGGAAGACCCGGCAACGCTGCCTGGAGCTTGTAGTGAGATGCGGCGTTGAGGGGTGGAGGATATGCCTGAGGATGCGGTTGTTGAACGACTGAGGACGGAGCCTGGCCGGCCTTTGAATGCAGCCTGGCTGCTGTTCAGAGCAACGGGTGAGTTGGCAGTCATGGAAGCTGCAGCAATTGGCGTGGCTTCGCCCTCGTTCCATTGGAGATGGAGAATTACTGATTTGGTCGCACACTGCATGGAGAACGTTAAGATAAAATGTTTAGTGAAACCAAGACAAGGGAAAAAGGAAGCGATCCTACAGTCATTTGTGTCCCTTTCGCAGCGAACCACTGCAACATATTATTCGGCGCAGTGCCCACATTGAACAACTTCGAATTCAACACGGGATCACCACCACCAAGTTCCGACAACTTGAACTGAGAAATCATCTCACGACGTTCTGTAAAGGAGAAGCATAATCAACACGTGCTTCATGAAAGAAATGACAAAAATCAAACAAAAAGACACTCACTTATCGAGAAAACTCTAACAATTCCATCGATAGTCACACTGACCACTCTTTCGCCTTCATTCGCAGCCCCGCCCTCGCTAGCGTCGCCAGCAATGAGCTGCACCCCAATATTGATCGTTGTCTGCTGTCCGAACCGGACGATCTTCGTTCCCGCTCTCCAGTCCCAACACACCAACGCTTTATCCGCTCCGGCAGATACGAGGTTCTTCGAAGATAGCGCGACGGCGCGAATACCGTTCAGGTGGCCGGCCAGTTGTTGGAGAGGGTTGAACGTCACCGATGAGAAGAGGTGGACACGTCTGGATGCCAAAGAATCAGAATCTTCATTCAGGTTCAAAGTCCATTTTTGTTACTCACCCTACATCATGGAAACCAACGACAAAGACCTCTATTTGAAAAGAAAAGGAGTCAATCAACGTCCGCGAACGATCAATCCAGTTGAAACACATACCCTCCTCCGCTAAGAAATCAACACAACTAACAGGTTTCTTCACTTGCAGGCACTTCTTCATCTCGCCCGTCTCGATATCCCAGAACCGAATTGTCTCATCATAACTACCACTGATAAGCCTCTTCCCACGGAGCAACAACGTTGTGCAGAAATTCGTATGCCCGTTCAAGAACCTAATAGTCTGTGGAAGAGCGTTGCGGAAGTTGGATTCGCGATGATGCAGAGACTTGTACAGCGGTTCCCTACGCATTGTCAGTGTAAGTATAAAAAAGATAAAATTCAAAAGAAAGACACGAACCATCCTTCAGGTTTTGACGGAGGTTGAACAGGAGACGGGTCATGTTCAGTAATACGGAGGCAGTGATACTGCCATAAAGCAGGATGATGCACCATTGCCTGCCATTTCTTCGATACCTACATAATTGTCAGTCTCTAAATGAGATATGTCTTTGATCAACTTACTGGCTCAATGGCAAGCAATTCCTTAACAGAAAGATGCTTAAGGACACGGAAAGCCAGGTCAGGAGCAAGCGTTCCGAGGACATCGAAAGTCGATTTGGCATATTTCTCGAGAAGCAATATCTGAAGCCGAATATCCCCAGGCAGGCATGCTAAATGCGTATCAGCAACCAGTATTCGTACTTGAAGAAGAGACAAGTGAAACGTACAATCCAAGATGATGGCAATCCTAACATGAATGAAATCAGATACCACCATCAAAGGCAACGCTGCAGTACTCACAATCTCATCCTTTCTTCTCTTCCGAGTCCTCTAAGAGCCTTCCTCACTTCCTTCTCGCTGAATTGACCTTTTCCATCACCTCTGAGAGCTTTAGCCAGATCACCAGGCTCGTCATCTTCCTCGTCATCTCGATAACCACTCCAGTACCCTTTCCTCTTCCGTCCGCCACAAACGCAGAGGCCTGCTTCATCCAGACTGAGCAATTGATTATTGTATGTGGCAGAAGTCGCAGCTGGTGCAGACTCGCGCAGAACGCGAACTTGAGCCTGTAGCGCATGCAGCTGGGCAGCCGTAGACGCCTGCGCTCGCTCCAGTAATCGTTTATAATGCAATATCTTTCGAGTGTGCATTTGCAATATATTTTGAAGTGCGCCTTCCATCTGATCACAAAGAGTTAGTACTGTGCCTGATAACAAGGATGTTAACGCACCTCTTCATCGACATCCCCGTCATTCACGTCCGTAACCATTTCCAAAGACATATCATCTCCCTCCCAAAACGCGTTGCCGAGCCCATCGTCTGTCGCAACCGCGGTGCCTGTCCCGCTGCTCACAACTCTTCCATAGGTCAGCGTATCATCCATCGACATGCTGTGGTGCATTCTGCCAGGCGAAGAAGTCTGGGGCGAAGGCCATACATCGGATTGGTTCGCCCTCTGTGTCGTCCTCGGAGTAGATTTGGGCGTAGCTTTCGGAGTTTTCGACGGTGTGCCCTGTTCAGCGCTGCTGACTCTATTTCCGAGGGAGAACTTGGGAGGAGGCGTAGAAAGAGGGGTGGTAGTTTCGATACTGTGCAGTTTTGATTTGCTCTGAGGGCTCGGAGACGTAAAGTTGATAGCAGGCGAGAGAAGTGATGTGGAAGAAGGTGATTTGGATAGGGAGCTCGAGATTGATGGAACGGCTGATGGTCGACGAGGGGGTGTCATGGACGTAATACGCGCCCTTGGACGTGGCGAGGAGAACGTGTCGTCTGGAACGGCCTTTGGGAGCTGGGCAGCAGGGGAACTCGTGTAAAGCGACGTGGTACGTTCCATGCGCATCGAGCTTGCCATCGAAGGGGACTTCTTAGGGCTTGAGTCGTTTGCTTTTTGCACGACGAGCGGTGCTCTTGCTTTCGATGCATTGGAAGGCGTCGAGTTCTCTGGATCCAGTCGAGGAAAACTCTGCGGCGGGGCGGAAATACGTCTGCTGTTTGCAGATAACGAGGGTATGGAGGAAGAAAGTCGTTTGGCCGCTGGAGATGTTATAGGCATAGGCGTGGCATTGGGAGACCGAGAAGGCGTCGTTCCCGACTTGTTGCTGTGGCGAACGGTCGTACTCCCGCTGAGCAGCGAGGCATTCGAGCTTGTTCTAGGTTTGGATATACTTGAAAAGGATGTGAGTGTAGCAGAACGACGTGTAGATTGTGAAAGGCGCGTAGTAGATTCTGAAGGTGTGGCTTTCGCGGTCATTGTAAAACCGGGCAGATAAAGGACAAGTGAAAAAGACGCGTTTAAGCCAAAACGCTTTTGTGCGAGGGTTCGGCCCACCAGGAGCTAACAGATGAATTCGTGAATCAAACTGATCTTGTGCGGCTTTGGGAAGTCGCTGTCTCGCTTTCCTTAAGGGTTCAACAATTCAGATGGCAAATAAGCATATTATTGCTTTGGTTCTCGACGCGCTTCATACCTCTAGCTTTCCGACTAGCTGCGCTGGCTTGACGGTAAAAGTGAGGCAAGACGAGATTCAACGTTAGTCGGTGGTGGTCATGGTGAAAGTTCAATTTCCTCGTTGCCGTGCCTGAGAACGTAAAGTTATTTGGCAAGAATCTCAACCGCAAATAGACATCTTGTCACTACAATGACTACATCGCACTGAGCAACTTCACTGATTAGAGCTTAATGCCTTGCATAATCATAATGATTTGATTATATTCCACAAAAACAGAAGCAGTCATTACCCGGATAAAGTTGATATTATCCTCCACTAACGTGACAAAATTCATACAAGCGACTATCATACAGGATCCCACAGCAGATCGTTCAGCGCAACATGTAGCTGTTTGGCCAGCACCATTGCCACATCGTATGAAATAGCACATTTGAATTGTGGCGGTCCATCTAGCCTATCAACAGCCGTCGTCCTGTGAAGCAGTCTCATCGACGTTAACTCCATAACCTACAGGATGGTGCGTTAGCAATGGCCCTAGAAGAGCGAAGAAAGAAAAAAGACGCAACGTACAGAAGAAAACACCCCGACGCGACCGATTTCCATATCAGTATGCTCACCAGGAATTCGAAGGCGAGATGACATCCTCGACTCTGCGTCGTTCTCTTCTAGCAGCGCACCCAGGATGGCAATCATCCTGTCCAAAGTGAACGGCGTAGGACCTAACAATCTCTGTGCGACCTAGAGTTCAAGCAAGTTACTCTCAGGAATCAAAGAGAATTAGAAAGTAATCAGACATACCTTGGACGGTCCGCCGCCTCGTGCTTTACCAGCCGGAGCCTTCCTCGCTCTCCTCTTCCGCTTCTTGTCGTCGGCACCTCTGCCGAACATGCGAATATCCGACTTGGGAGGGTTGGTCGACGCGACAAAGGACGCGAGCAGGATGAACTTGGACATTCGTGGGAGAGACTTTACACCGGTTTCGCCTTTAGTGATTTCGAATGCTGAGTGTTTGTACCCAGGCACTGATAGGGCATTTTCAGGAGGCTCATTTGCCAGGGCCCAGTCAGATGCGTTCGTACGTCGTGGAAGGAGCGTCTCCATGGCGGTAGTGATACTGGGAGTGAATAACTTGATCAGGCGCAAGCGAAAGTCTTCTGTCGGTGGCAAAAATGTGTGTTCGCCCATCTCGACACCATCATCGTCTTCTTCGCCCTGACCCTGTAGGGTTTGTTTGTGCTCATCAATCAAAGGCTTGCAAAATCCAGGCCACCGTGCTGCTGCTAGGTAATGCAGTTCCTGGGGATTGTGTGTGTATGGGAAGCAAACGTCGCAGAGCATCTTGGCGAAATGTGCGTACAGCGATGTGAGAGAAGGATGATACGGATTCAAAGACGATGTTCCGACGCTTGAAAGAGCCGAGAAGTTGGCCACCAGGCTCTGCACGATATCTGAACTTTCTTTAGTCGACGTTGATTTCGAGAAGACATGTCTAACCTTCTCTCGATGGAGCCTGAATGTCAATGTAATAGGGGTCCGGGGATGCACCATACGGCGGTCGAACGTCTTCCCACCCGACCTGTGAGACGAATATGACGGTTAAATCCAGTCTGGCCTAGTATGTGAAGATCAGCAAACGGGGAGAAATACAGGAATAAAGAACATACAAGCTCTGCTAGTCGAGTCAGTGGCACTAGGAGGTCAGGTAGGTTCTCCTTCAGTCTTTCAACGCGTTCGACAACGATGACAAGCCTCACGTCGTCATAAACCTTTTCTTTTGCCTTTCCTTTCCCTTTCACCGATGCAACATTCTGTCTGCATAGATGAGCGTGGGCGGCACGAAGACCGTGCAGAAACGTGTCCATGTTATCGTTCCACCGCAGACCGTTCTCGGGCATCCAATTCTCGCACCCATCGTCCCACTTCGGCTCCCATCCTACGAGCGTGTTGATGATCGATTCGTACAATAACTTGGCAGTAAAGCACGATATACTGTCGATTGATGCGTAGCACATCTTGGTGTGGCAATACGAAGGTGGATCGAAGGATAAGTCGCGTAAAAGCGCGTCGATTACCGACAAAGTCGTAGGTAGGGCTTCCGTGTCTTGAACATAGATAAACGATGGTGGCTGCATCGAGACCAGTGTTCGTAGTTCGTCTGAGAAGTTCTCATATCCAGGGAATGGTGCCCGTACAGAGGGTCCCGCCATATATTCGTTTACTGAGGGATGAAATCTGCTGTGAAGCTCGGTTATGGAGAGAGACCCGATGGATGTCGAAGGTGGCGGTCACGGTCGCTGAGCACGGGGTGAGCGAAAGCAGTACGTTGCGCGAGCCGTACGTCTACCTTTGAAGTGCCGCAGTCTTGAGATAACAGGTCGTAAATGAGCTCCCGGGAAAGGTTGCAGTAGAAGGCGCAAATGTGCAGTCGTGGACGCGGACGACAGTCAATTGACAAGGCCGACGTGCTGGACAAAATCCCACGGCCGAACTTGATCCCAACCACAACATGCATCCTCATTCCTGTCAAATATAAGAGGCCAGAACGCAAAGCAATGTGGGCCGACATTGAATACGCAGGCCCACTGCCCCACTATGCGATGTCTGCCTGATGCCGCTTTGCCCATTTACCCTTCTGCCAGTGGCACCTTCGGTCTTTCGTTGTGCGCGTTTGGCTCCCAGATCAATGTTCATATTCTTGAACTTTCAAGCTAGGCTCTGCATAACGGCGTACACAGACTTGCCTCGGATTCGTTACCACATGAATCAGCGTACAAACGCTACAGAAAGCTGTAAATTGACTAGTCTCGTTGCCTGAACATTATTGCGAACCACAGCTATTTCAAACTTATTTCCGCTACTAAACTAGCAGATTCTGCATGATCAGGTCATTACCAGCTGAGTCGACAATTTCGATACCAAGTCCTTCCAGTAATTCCTTATAAATGAGGTACGCCGCTTTTTCTTTTTCCTCAGCTTGGCCATGCTCTCCTTTCAGCCTAAGGGAGTCGCGGAGAACCTTTAAAGTGTTTGCCATACCGCTTTTGTTGCCGATCTCTTCAAAAGTTTTGTACGCAGAATTATACTTCTGAACAGCTTCGTCATGGTTTCCGTCTTTGCTGGAATTGTCGCCCAGGGACTTCAAGGCTTTGGCGACCCCAAGTCTATATTGGATCTTCTCGTAGATCTCAAGCGCTTTATCAAAACATCTGGATGCTCCGGCGACGTCTCCTCTGTCCTTGAATATCTCTCCAAGTGAAATTTTGCTATTGGCCATTCCAAGTGGTTCTTGCACTTTTTTGAAGATTTGGTAAGCTGACTCGAGCTTTTCCGTGGCTTCATCATATCTAGTGGATGATTTGAAGTCATCTCCCAGGGATTTCAAACAGTTGGCTTTCCCGAGGTCGTTACCAAGTGATGAATAGATGCCCAATGCTTCTTCATGCTTCTCGATTGCATCGGTATAGAGCTTCTGCGTCCGCAAAATATCACCGAGAGATGTCAGGCTCTTGGCTACTCCTGCTTGATGTCCTAACTGCTGGTATAACCTATGCGCTTCAGTATGATTTTGCAGAGATTCCTGAAGATTGTTGCACATGCTATATGCATCTCCGAGGCAGTCGAAACAATTGGCTGTTCCAAGGTCATCTCCGAGGTCTTGATAGATGGAAGAAGCGGCACGGTATTTCTCTATAGCCTCTGCGTAGTCACTCTGATATTTCAGATCATCGCCCAAAGATTGAAGTGAGCCAGCTATTCCATGCTGGTGTCCAATTTCATTGTAAATACCAAAGGATTCTTTATCTTTGACGAAGGCTTCGGAGTATTTGGCCTGGAGTCTGAGCACCTCTCCAAGAGACTTTAGGGTTTTGGCCATTCCAACTTTGTCGTTGATCTGTACGTAAAGCTTGTACGCAGTATCTTCGGTTTCTAAAGCCTTCGCATATTCGTCTTGCATCTTGTAGCAGTCGCCGATGAGATCCAAGGATTGCGCCATGCCCAGTTTATTACCAATTGTCGAACACATTTGTCGTGACTCTTCAAGTATCTTCACGGCTTCTGCGTATTTGCTCTGCATCAGCAGGGCATGTCCTTTTGATACAAGACAAGAAGCCATTCCAAATCGGTATTTTGCTTGTGCAAAAATACCGTATGCGAGATCGTGTTTTTCCAAGGCCTCAGCATATTTTCCTTGCAGTCTTAGAATATCGCCAATTAAATTCAGAGAGTTCGCTTCACCGAGGACTTTCTTCATCCTCTTGTAATCACCAGCTAAGACCGTATAAGTGCACCCAGTAACGGTAACTACCGTCTTTTAGAGTTGCACCTCAACGGTAGTTTACCGTCCTTGAGGTGCACTCTCAACGGTAGTTACCGTTACTGGGTTTGGCCTACTCTTTAGCAACTGGCCCGGAGCGTCCCTCTTTCTTGCCCGCGACATCCCCGCCGGCGCTCGAGATCATCATCAAAACCACTAATTAGAAACATGTTTATTTAATAAACCAATTGATTAAGGCAAAAGATAGCAATGAAATGAATTTTAGTAATTACTATTTCATTAATCGAAACAAAAGGACTCAAATACGCACTGGACCACTGCCCAGTGCCCACATCAAATGACCGTAATCCCAATTGCCGCATAATTTTAGCGCTCGCACTCTACAATTAAACACCAGGTGTGAACACTGAAGTACGAGCCGGATAAGCAAAGAATATGAGAGCATGTATAATGTAGCATATCTTGAGCATTTCGATAGTCTACCAGCTACGTGGCACATCTGGCAGCTAGTCGCGCAGGTGACAGGGTGCACCCTTAACGCTACTCAGCGTTTACCGTCAAATGTGCACCCTTATTTACTAGTCTAGGGAATCGCACGGGGAAAAAGCGAGGTGCACCCTTAACGCTACTCAACGTTTACCGTCCCGTCGGATAGACACGTACCGGGGTGCACCGTTAACGCTAATAAACGTCCACCTTTGACATTGCACCTTGACGTCGGTGTCGGGCTCAGAGTTTCAAACCGGACCGTCTCTCGTCAAAACAAACTCCGCCCAAGACTTCTTTCCTCCTGAATTAGTGTGTATATTTGAAGATACAGCTTCAAAAACAATTTCTGCGGAGATTACACTATGTATCCAATCTTCCCAGCAAAAATCAAGGCTACTTAGTTAGTGAGAACAGATAGTGCGCCAACTTGCCGCCTACTCTGTGATCAATGTGTGACAACCATGTCACGCACATTCAATCATCATTATCTACACGATTTCTACACGATCCCTTTGGTCTCCCAGATGTGTCTTGGACCTGGTTTGTCCAGTCAAATCCAGTCGTATTTATTTGGCATGTATAGACTAATTACTGCGAGTCGCGTGTCTTGCACCGGCACCTCATGTGGACGGTGCACTTCCGACGGTAGTTAACGAGCACCGTTGAAGGTGCAATACCCAGTAACATGTGACCTCTTATGCCTCTTACTAAGGGTGCACCTCCAACGGTGAGTACCGAGCACCGTCAAGGATACACCTTTCTTGCGTCAGTGCCTATTACCCTATCCTATCCCGAAGGATGCCGGTCTGACGGGCCACGGCAGTTAGCGAGCACCGTTGGTTCAAAATTACTTACCCGTGGCATGCGACCCTGTATTGACGTACACTCCAAGGCTCCAGAACATTCACAACCCTATCTATTTGTGCAGTAAATTGACTAGCAGGAAACTATACGGAGCCTGACATAGGACCATCAATGTTATCCGCTTCCTCCCGCCGAGGCACCTTAATTTTGACACCGACTCCCTCTAGCTCGACATACCTATCCACCTCTTTCCAAATAGCCATGCAATGTATCTTCATTTTTGTGAACTGGTCGCTTTGGTCACGCGCATATGCTAGGCGGCCCTCGATGGCCGTCTCATCAAACAAGACTTCTGGAAGAACCCATCTGCCTGTGTCCTGTGCCCGCTCCTTCCACTGATTAGCTCTGTGCTGAAGAAAAGCAAGCACACGTCGCCGCTCCTCGAGTAAAAGCTGTACTTCCTCTTTCCATCGATCTCGGCGGGCTCGGCCCTTGCACCACTCAACTCGTAAGCCTTGATTTTGAGGGTTAGATAAGATCACTTGGCGAAATAAAAGGAGTAGAGCACTTACTTTCCTCAAGACGTTGATTAACATCGAGATCCTCCCCGCCCATTCGCGTCCAAATCCAGGAAACCATCCTCCTCCCCTCAGACTCCTTCATGACATTATCTCTTCTTTTTCTAGCGTCCCTCTGTTCTTCGGCAGTTTCTTCACGTTGGAGTGGTCGGACATCCTCTTCCTTTAGCTCAGGTAGCCGGTCAGCCCAACTCGCATCTCCAGACCGAGCGCCAAGGTTCTTGAGCGCTATCCACGAGTTCTGATACGTGAACTTGGCATGCTGGCACTTTTCGACCACACGATTGACTATAGCTTGCGAACGAGTGTTCGCATGCTGACCCCGTTGGAACCGTAGCTTGTCAATCAGGACATAGGCACGCAGACATAAGGCATCACGGAGGTTTTCAAGAGAGTCGGTGCATTGCCCTATGCGCAGCCTCCTCTCGATTTCGACTAATCTTGCATCGCAAGGAACGGATAGCGGTAATGCCGATGGGAGAAGCAGGGGGGTTAAGAATACAGGACCATCTTCTTGCTGACCGTCAGAGGAATTTGCGACGCGCTCCCGGTACACGTAGACAGAAGGCATGTACATGTTCTGTACACTGATCCAAGAGTTAATTTTCCTACGCAAAGCATTAGATCTGAACTTTATCCTGGTCTTCTGATCTTCGGTTGCATGTGCAGCCAAGTTCTTCACGTCGGTTGCGAGCCGCTGCCTGCAAGCCCATTAAGGAAGTGAATCAGTATAGGATTCACCGTCCACTATTCAAGGATAAGGAATAATCACTGTTGTTTCTCAATCTCCATGCCAGACAGTATCATCTGACTCGCGGAAACGCTTTCGTGCTTCATGGGAGTTATGTCTTTCTTTGCTTCCTCCTCTTCTTCAGATGCTAATTGGGACTCCACTGTCGCCTGCGAGATACCTGAGGGGATAAGATAAGTTACGGATCAAAGTAGAGTTTGATTGCACCGGCCTTTGTATGTAGTCTCAAACGGATTGAATTGGCTATGATCCAGAGTCCACGCGTCGAGCTGAGTGGACCAGGAAGCGATTTTCTCTCGCGTAGCCAGGGAAGCGCTGTCACCGGACAGGCCTTGAAGGAATTGACTGTGGAGCGCCGTTTGTTCCCTTGCTTCAACCACCGCCTCCTTGATCTGCCTCAATAGCTGGAAAGCTGCGTATATTGAAATCAGATATGGCTACACAAACAATGAATGCTGCTATATACCGAAATTGACCGTTTTACGCCAGTTCCAGTCTGCAAAATAATCATCTAATGTGTCGCGCCTACTACCTGCTGACATACTCCTTGTGCTAGGAGCAACATCGTTCGAGCTGGCCCACCCACGCTCTACCGCTTCTCCATCCGAACGGCCCACATAAGGATTGTAGTTGAAAGAGTAGACGGTCTGGCAAGCCCGTATATGCGCGGGTAGGTGAAACTTCGGAATGAAAAACCGGAAGTTCTTGGATCCATCAGCAATGCGTCCCATGCTCTCCGGATATATAGACATTCTTTCCCACAGCTTGATACTCCACTGACAGTTAATGTCATACGACACGACAATGTCTTGTGCCACAGTATCGGTGAGGGATAAGGCAAAAATGTAGTCCATATTAATGTACCTGATCAACACGTCAGAAGTTAAATTTGAAGATCAGTTGAAAAGATGTACCTTTCTCCCTTCTGCAAGTCGCATGCTGCCAGAGGTCGCTTCATGTCGTGTCGGATGCAGTCACATACCGCAGTTCCAGTTGCGGCATATTTCTCCGATGCGTGCTCCCGATTAACGTTGACGGCATTGTGATTATTGCATGTACTAGGCTGGAACAGGTATTAGTACAGTGCTTACGTTCAATGGAGTGTGAACATACCTCTTGGATAATCAATTTCCCGTATTTCTGAAGGAAATCCTTGAACTCTGTTTCCTCGACAAAATAAGCCCATCCGTGTGAAAGCCCGGGATCGGCTTCGTGACTTGAGACCTTTCTCCTTTTCAACCGGAAATTGGCATCCTGTCCAACAAACAGCTGGTACAGGAATCTTGAATAAAGTAGTGTTGAGTGAGTAGGAATTGGCTGATAGAATAAAAACACGTACTTGGTATGCGCAGGTGCATTCCTCCATCCTTCTGGTAAGGTAAACTCGTAGGGGCAGGCTGGGCATAGCACTGCACATTCACCAGGCTGAGTTCCCTGCGCACCGTCCACATGGTGACCTCGGCCAGCTCGTTTCAGCATCTTCAGATGCCGATACTCTCTCACGACTCGTAGCAGATCCTGATAGCGATTCTTCAAGACAGCATCAGCACATGACACACACATTGATAAGCGCCGGATGACATACTGGAACTTCAGCTACACCCGTATTGTCTGTGATCCGACGCAGAGTTCGGTTGAGCTCGTATGTTGTTGTCTTGGACTCAAAGGAGAGTATATGATAGAATTTGAGCAGGCGAAAAGTAGCAGCAGTCCGGGGGAACTGAACGGTGAACGGAAACCAGCCAAAACGCAAGAGCTGAATGTACTGGCTCTGGCTCGATGTACAGTTGCAAAAGTTGAGATTGACAGTGTGAATTCCATTGATATCGAGCACAGTAAATTGGGAGTTAAATGATGCCGATGGCACCGGACAGGTCTGTCCGATAGGATGTCCAAGCTGGTAAGCATGTCCGAGAGAAGCGAGTGATATCTTTCGAAAGAATGGCTGTTCTTTACTCCATTCCTGTTTGAGTAAGTGAGTGCGATATCTAGATACATTTGGGTTATGGTGGACATACCTCAATTCGATGCAGTCCGCTGCGGTTGTGATGGGCCAGAATGCATGAGCGGCACATTGAGTCCATACTATCACAGTCCATACACCGGTAGTGCGCTTCCAATGCCTCCTCACCGCATGCGCAGCACTGATTGTGACCCTTGGCTTCCAGGCGAAGCAATTCCGATAGGAACTGCTCACGGTCTCCAATCCAGTCCTTCAAGGGAGCATACTATTTACAAGTAGATTGAGCATTACGAAGGAAAGGAACATAAAATCTGCAAACTTACGGTTCGTCTCTTCTTAGAAGATCCGTCAATGTCCTGGACATCAGCACCATCGTGATCTTCCTCGAATGCGTAGTGGACATCGACATCGTCAAGGTAGTTCGAAAATGGTAGTTCTTGGAAATTCAATGTTGTATCGTGCTTGTTGGTGACCTTGACAACGCTTGTACTGGCCCCCAAGTGTCCGGTGGATCGACGATGATAAGCGGTTGAGATAACATTTAAGGAGGAACTTGGCTGGTCAGGAGTGGGCCGATCCGCGTAGACAGCAGCATCAATCATCTCAGAGCGAATGCGCTTCGTCTTTTTGGCCATTGTAATAGTAAGTGAGGTGGAAAGCTTTTGTGATAAGAATAAGACAACACATATGTGAGCCAATTTTATAGGGAAAAGGGAGGAGTAAGAATGTTTACAAGGTGTCTGTAAGATCGATAACCTCTGGAACTACTGCTACATGCTTTCCTTTTCCCGCTCGTCCCACTGCAGAGCTCACAGCCTCTTCATCACTGATATCAATGATATCAGGGTCAATAACCAGTGAACGCCGCTGCCGCATGACTGAAGCTAAGTCTGACCCGCGTGGGCGCTTGCTACCAGACGAGATACCAGCTGCATTGTGAGCAATCTTTGAGCGCTCTACATCCTCCATGCGACTCCTTATCTCCGCACGTAACTCCTCAAGCTCCTTCCGACTAGTTCCCAGACGTTAGCACTGGACTTCGGGCCGCAGAATTCAAGCTGTATCACACCTTTCCTCGCGGTCAACATATGCCTGCAGTGAGCCCATGACGTTGAGCCAGACATGGCAATTTTCAATGGAAAAATAGTCATGGTTGACTATGTCCTCGGGAATCTCTGGGAATACAATTACTATGAGTCAACAACGGTTTGACGGGGTAAAAAATTCAATGTAGTAGTCTTACTTAGGACGTCTGATTTCAGGCGGAGAAATTCTTCCGCCGACAAAGCTTCGATGGTGCGCTCGTGGTGCTTTGTAAATTGCCGGTACATTGGGGTAACTTGAAGGTATGGGGCACCTTTCACTTCATGTGTATTTAAAGGGATTCTAGATGCGGACGTCCTATCTGGAGTTAGACTTACTTTAATAGGCAGCCTGATTACTAAACAATAAGGCTGTCCGTGCTTGCCCAGGGTGCGATAGGCGTAGAGATTTCACAGACGACAGTGAAAGCGCAGGCAGTGATGTTCTATCAGGAATTGACACAGTTCTACATGCTTGTAAATATCTACATCTCTAAGACACAAAAATTAAACCTATATTCAAAGTGAGCAACAAGTGTTGTACAAGTGAGGTGACGACATACCAAAGGTCGTTCTCAATGTGCTGTTGAAGCTTAAAGCAATCTCCAGCGGAGGTTGTGCTCCACTAACTGCACACTATAGGGCTTGGGCTTGCCGTCCTTCTCAAAAGGGAGAAAAAGGACTCCGTCGTCATAGAGATTGCGTTCTCCAAGTCCGGTACCAGCGGTCCCGTTATAAGCTTCTAAGTCGAATCCGCGCTCGACATACTTGTCTATCCAGTCTTGTGCATCCGCCGACTCGTAAAGCCAGTAGCCATGTCTTGCAAGAGTGGTGCGGGGGTACAGGCAGACGATGCCGTAGTGAGCAATGTAGTTCATTGCGAGGGTAGATATGAACTCGAAGACACCGGAAATGGGGGTAGGATGACACTGATCAATTGAATTGACATGGAAGACGTTGATAAAGTGGTGCTGACTTCCCGAGCGCATTTGGTACCGACGGACACAGCCTATTGACTTCGTGGAATAGATAGATTGAGGGAGACTGACTGACTCCAGCGCTGTGTAACCAAAAGATAGTAGGATATCGCAAAGAAGATGGCTGTGTGGCGTCGATGTTGTGTACAAGTCCATGTCTCCGTGTCTGAACATGCCAGGGTGTAAGACGGCGAGGGCGATTGATCCAGATATGATAGTAGATGTCAGCTTCATTGCGTGCAAGAAAATAGATGGGGATGATCCAAGGCCAAACTCATCCAAAATGCTTGCGAGTGTGTTAAACCCAGCCTCTGTCGCCTTCTTCCTTGCAAACGACTGAAACTTAGTCCTCTCCTCCGTAGCGTTAACGAGCGCGGCAGCCGTTGGGAAGAGGCTTAAAGATCGTGCACCTGCAGCTCGGGTTAGCATTGCGATATTCTGGTAACGACAAGTATGCACTCACTTGTTGCATCCATTGGCGTTGATTAGAGTATAATTCGATGAGAGTTATGATTCTGACTGGTAAGGGAACACTGTAACCCTATACTCGCTACTGTTTCGAGGGTTAGATCTGCAGATGCGGCACCAATCCTGGGCGGATTTAGATCTCGATCGTCCACATGGTACGCTCTCTGCTGAAAGCGAATTGGTTAGGGTCACTGCTTAAGGTCACTGCTTAAGGTCACTTACAGGTCACCTCATGTTTAAGACTCGATGATATGGTTCTCCGAGTCTTAAGGTCACCCTAAGGTCATTTCACATACAGAGCATCCATTTTCCCTCATGTAACAGCGTCCGGGGTATAAAAATATGCAAAATGTCTATACAGCTTTATGAAATCTTTATCTATGTCTGAGCAGTCTGCCTCTATTCGTCAAACACGCAAGAAGAAATACGATGACGGCCTAACAAAGCAACAGAGATATATACAACGGTATGGTTCATGCTATACTACGAAGTGCCAGGCCTACTATAATCTTTCTCAATTCGTTAGCCAACGTCAAACAAGGAAGAGGAGAGAAATAAAAAAGAAAAAGACGAAGAACCAAAGAACACAACCAGCAAAACAATCATAGGTGATGAACTGTACGCTCAAATAATCAACATACATCATGTGCTTTAGCTGACCGATGAGTTTGTACACGCCAGCGTCGACGACGAATTCTCCGACCGCCCACATGGTCACACGCAAGAAGACTTTCTCAGTGCATATGACGCCTCACGGACCTGGATATGGAACGTCAATTTCAAAGTCATTACTTTTGACGAAAGTTGGAATCAGCACGGCTTGTACGGTACAATCCATTGCATGCGAAGTTCACGGGGGGAGTCATATTTCCACCGCTCGGTAGAAGAGGGGATGAACACAGGGCATTCATGGTCGAAGAGCTGAGACTCTCCACCCCTGGTTCCGGGCACTGGAATGATGTACTGGACACCATCACCCGAATTTCTGAGGTAACTGCCATTGCCTTGCGCATTTCGAAGTATTTTGAGTGGGCTAATGAGGAGAGCCTCAAAGGAACGGATTCAGGTAGCAGTGAGTCGGATGCCGCTGATTCTATAATCGCGAACGAGGAGCAGTTCAATAAAGAAACAAATTTGGAGTAATTAACACAGAGAATCTAGTTGTATGTGCTCCTTGGACGGTCTGCACGGGAGAGTGTGACTACCTCATACGTTGTCCGCTCCACCAGTCCTGCATCTAATGCAGTCTCGAAGACGGCCACTGCCTCCTCGTGAGTATCGCATCGCTTTGCATAGCCTCCAGGAATACGGTAGATGTTGGACTGAACAGATTCTCTGCCAATCTATTAGTAAGGGAAGCGAGACGATGGAATAGCAAGGACTTACGGTCCACAGAATACCCCAGGGTTTCTTCCCACTGTAACTGCATACCAGTGCTTTATAACTGCGGCGTCGAGCAAAGCAGAATCTGAAACAATGTTTAGTTGAGCTTCTTAGAGACTATAAATATCAGACATACCTGCAGACTCGGACAAGTCGCGCTGTTGCTGCTGACTATCAAGCTTCGTATGGAGACTGCCAACAGCTGTGATTATGAAAAGTCAGCTGTCGTCTAATTAAGTGCAGAATGAGTAGACTTACCAGCTTGTATACCCTCAACAGCAGCTCTGAGGTCACGGATACAGTCAATGAGAGATTGATTCGAGTCGGCCATGGGGGAA